>BSBK01011668.1:0-120511 GCA_027943335.1 Chamaecyparis obtusa | reverse complement strand
GTAGGATTTCATCATATCTTAACATAATAGGTGTATTGAGTTCATACCAATCCATTTGATCAAGTTGTGAGAAAGATACAAGAAAGGTTAAAGTCAGTCCTAGAAACTAGGCCTATTAGTCCTATTTGTCCTAGTTTATAGGAAGCTAGTGTACGGAGATTGTCAGACCCTAAAACCCATTGAATTTTTTTAAACATCCAAATGTGTATCCAAATATGTGTTTACATTTTTGAGGTGTTTGGAAATTTTTTTCTAGAATTGGCAAAAAGTCACTAGTAAAAGCTACAAGAGTTAGGCCTATTTAAGTTCTCTAAATGGTGAATCCTTGAACTTAGTAAGGATAAGGTTGAAGATCCTTCTAAAATGGATCAAATTGGAAAATTTATGAATCTTTTCATAAGGATAGACACCCCTACAAAGGAGATTGAAGTTTGTGAGAAGATAGCACTTAGAGCTTTCTAAGTGAGGGAGAAGAATTGTACTAACTAAAAGGTGTTAGTCTTTCAAGGTGAAGCACAAGGGTTAAGAACTCTTAGAGAGGAGTTAGAATTGGACTTAGTTAATCATCTAAGCTAATCAGGATCTAGAAGAGATTAGGTTCCTAGAAGAGACAAGCTAGGTCTCTTGGATGAAGTGTTATCAATCCTTGGAACACTCACATCATATTAGTATCAGAGCTTGAACTGATTAGGCTTGTGGTTGATGTTGCGGCCTTCTGAATCAGTAGGAGAGAATACACTAGATAAAGCCATGGTAACTAATACTGAGCTAGCCAAGAAGGTTGAGGAACAAGAGGAGGATAAAAAATTACTAAGGCAAAGATTAGCTCAAATGGAGCAGCTCTTGGGTGAAGTCCAAGACAAAGCTGATAGGGTCAAAGAGAAGATTGACCTAAAGGAAGAAAGAGAAGAAAAGGAAAAGGAATTGGAGTTGGAGGAGGAAGCACCAACACCTGATCTTGTTCTTCCTGAAGATCCCTTCTTAAAAGCATTAAAGGCTTTAAGTGGCAAAGCTTTGGGAAGGTGTGCCACTATTTAGTGGACAAATGGATCCAGATTCAGTCATGGATTCAATAGACAACATTGAGAACCATTTTCAATGTGATGGTATCTCGATGCACAAAAATTTATGGTGGCCAGGTCTAGAGTAAGAGGTTCAAGTCTTACTTGGTGGAAGTTTGTGCAAACCGAGACAGAAAAGGATGGAAAAGTTCTTATAGTTACATGGAAGGGCATGGTAGCTAAAGTGAAGCAAACCTACCTTCCTGATGATTATGAAGTTTAACTTCATAGAAGGAGATGCAATCTTAGACAAAAAGATTTAAATGTCCAAGCATACACCAAGGAGTTTCAAAAACTATGTTTCAGATCAAAGGTAGTTAAAGATGAAAGTATCAAGCTTGCAAGATACTTGAATGGCCTCAAATGGTCTATTCAAGAAGAGATGAGTCTAGTGAACTTCAAAACCATTTACCAATGCTATCAAATGGCCTTGAAGATAGAATAGAAAAGAAAAACCTCCAAAGGTAGAGGTAAAGGCAAGGATAGAAGAGGGCAAAGAGGTAGCTATGGTGGGAGAAGTTTTGAATAAAGGACTCAAGGAGACATAAAATTTAGTGAGCAGCAAGAAGGAAGCTCTAGTAGAGGTGGTAGAGGAAGAAGATCTAATTCTAGAGGAAGGAATGGTGGACAAGGAGGAAGGGGAAACTAATTTGTCAATATGAAATGCTACCATTATAATCAAATGGGGCAGCCTGCCTATAGATGTCCAGAGAAAGGTAGTTCATCTCAAGGAGGTGACAAGAAAACTAACCTGGTTCAAGATGAGTCTAATGCAGCAGAGAAACACGTTGAAGTACCACTGAATTCAGAGGAAGGAGAAAATCTTATGATGAGGAGAACTTTGATCAAGGAGACGGTGAAGGAACAACCAAGCCAAAGGAGGTATTTGTTTAGGATAAAGTGAAAAATAATGGGGAAAGTATGTAGAGTAATCATTGACTTAGGCTCTACTGACAATATTGTGTCAGAGGAAGAAGTCAGCAAGTTAAAGTTGACAAGAATACCCCACACCAATCCTTACAAGGTCACTTGGCTCAATAAAGGCCAACATGTGTTAGTGAATGAACAAGCATTGGTGGAGTTCTCCATTGGAAGGTACAAACACAAAGTTTTGTGTGATGTGTTGCCTATGGATGCATGTAATTTGCTCCTAGGTAGACCATGGCAATTTGACCACCAAGCCATACATAATGGAGGAAAGAATTCTTATTCTTTCAAGATGGACAATGTGACCTTCAAAATAAAGTCACTATTGGAGGATGCTGAGGTGAAGACAACAGGTCCAAATGTACTCATGGTGGGTGAAGAAGAATTCTTACTAGTCATGGAAGAGAGTGAAGGTGTAGTCTTTGCATTGGTGTTGAGACCAAAGGAGGTAGATGAAGGTAAGGTGACTAAGAAGGCAGAATTACCACAAGAGATTCAAAGTATGTTGCAGACTTACCAAGGCATAGTGAGTGATAGACAACCATCAACCTTACCCCCTTAAAGATCCATAAGTCATAGGATAGAACTTATCCCAGGAGCTACCCTTCCCAATAAAGCAGCCTACAAGATGACCCCTCAACAAAATGAGGAAATTGCTAGAAAAATACAAAAACTCCTAAACCAAGGCCTTATTAGAAAGAGTATTAGTCCATGTGTCGTACCCACTGTACTTGCACCTAAGAAAGGAGGAACTTGGAGGCTTTGCACTTATTCTAGGGCTATCAATAGGATAACCATAAGGTATGGGTAAAAGCACAAAGCTGTGTCACGTTTCAGGACAACTTATCAGCATAGCTGAATTTGAGTATTTCTAACTAAAATTATTTTTTGTCAAACATATGGTCTAGCTAGATTCATTCTAGCTAAGTTAGATAAGTTCTTCACCTTTTCCAATTGGAAATATCTATTAAAAGCATGTTTTATAACAATTACTAAAGAAATAAAATTATTTCAGAAAAGCAATGTTTCAATAACTCTTACTCTTTTTAGTGATATTTTTTACAAATATAAAAATACCCTTTTTTAGAGCATAGAGTCAAGATTATCATCATATAATTTTTATAATATTTTAATTAGATTTAATATATTATAATTTCAAAATACTCCAAGTAGGTATTTTAACATTCGAGAACAAGATGCTTCAAAAATAGAAAAAAATAGTAAAGCTTATCAAAAAAATTAAAAATTTATATTTAACACTAGAGGAGAGAGTTATCTTCAAGAGTGTGTCATTTATTTTCTAAATGGTGTAGATTTGATAGGGGAAATTTGACGCGAGATGAAAACTATCGATTTCAGGTATGTTTGACTTTGAGTAGTTATATTAGAGAAAATATACATTGAAAACTAATTTTTCTTCTTTTATGCACTAGCTATACATTTTATCTATGACATATTTTGAAATCAAAGGAAAAAAATATTATTTGCATATACTTTTTTTTGGCAATCAAGACCCTCGTTTTTCAGCATTTTTCAGCAAGTAAAAAATGGACTTAAAAAATTTAAAAACTATGTGAATTCTTGTTCAAAAAAAATTAAAAAAATTATAGGCATAAACTTCATCCACTTTTACACATTTCATTAGTTTACATCATCTCCAAATTCTAAACATAAATGCCATTTTTATGTCGTTAAAGTTAAAAAGTTTGTGTGTCATTGGCCTTTTCCTTTATAAAAGTGTGACACAGCTTTGTACTTTTACCCGTATAGGTTACCTATTCCAAGGATTGAATACCTAATGGATTGTCTAGGTGAGGCTAAGCATTATAGCAAGATAGACTTGAAGAGTGGCTATCACTAAATAAGAATACATGAAGGAGATGAGTGGAAAACAACCTTCAAGACCAATGAAGCTTTGTATGAATGGCTTTCCATGCCATTTGGATTATCCAATGCCCCCTCCACATTCATGAGGCTCATGAATGAAGTCCTCCAAGACTACATAGGCAAGTTTGTAATAGTATATCTAGATGATATACTGATTTATAGAAAGACAAGGAGTGAGCACCTAGTGTTAGGAATAGTCCCAAGAGATAACTGAGAGGGGGGGAGTGAGTCAGTTATCTATAAATTTCAATTCTTTATCCAATTAAGTATACATAAACATAAAGCATAAACACAATGAAAGAACATATGAACACAACACCAATATTTTGGTTATGGGGAAAACCAAATAGGTAAAAACCCCAGTGAGAATTGACACCCACTAATATTATGTACTAGTGTATTATGATCCTTGTTAGAAGATCCTTTACCCTGTTAGGAGTAGCTTTACAATATATTAAGTACAGTAGATGTGGTCAAGGGTCAGACCCTGTTAGGAGTCTTTTACAATTGTCCCTGTTAGAGGAGAGGACAGATTTTCTAAGAGCTCACTGCTCAAAGGGGCGAAGGCTACAACCTTCTGAATAATAGATACACACTATATTTGGATCTTGGTGAACTGCACTTAGACCTGCTATCTAGATCAATTTCAATGTATAGCACAAATACTTTACTTGGTTACATAGATCTTCTTTTGATGGCTCGACACTTCGCACACTCTGCTCTACTCTTCTTAATCAACCATGAGCCACACTTAAGCAATCACAAATGACTGCCTATAAATATCTTTCCTCTAAATGATATAATCAAGTTGGCCTGTTAGAACCACCTTGAAATCATATTAGAGAAACCATAACAAACTCCAATAAACATTATGTCAGCTCTACTATGCATGCAACACATTCTGGGACCTGTCTAATAAGATAATTGTAGACGCACGCTACACACTGTCGGCTCTACCAAAATAACTAGATCTTTCTCCTCTAGTTGAATTAACTCATGCACTCATAACCGAACATCAATAACTCTTTTCTAAGCTTAACTCCAAGGGTGCATACCCCAAAGATGGGCACAACTCAAGAACCAATAAAATCTCTATCGACTCTTTTGGATAAACACAAGAAACTGCTACTGGCGAATAGCGACTGCATAACTTCACTTCTACTGAATATCAGACTATGAGTTCATAACTGAAACATCACTAACATGTCTTAAACATATATCTAAGCGTGAAAGGCTCCATGATAACTGTATGGAAAACCATACATAGAACACTACCTATTACTCTATCGGGAACACTAGTGACACCAGCTTCTATATAATTGTCTATACTAACAGTTAACCTCTGTGTCCATGATATCATGTCCATGCTTCATATACTAAAAGATTATTGCATAAAACTTCCATGCATGCTACTTTCCATATGTTGTCATCAATGACAAACATATAGTCAGTACTGACCTACTGGTAAATCTCCAACAATCTCTCCCTTTGGCATTGATGGCAACATGTGGAATGAAAAACCACCACCAACCCAAATGAACATTTCTGTTATAAAATTATCCATTTCCTCTTCAAAAATCCCCCAAAGATGAATCCTCTATCTACTAAAATATTTTCCAATATTCTCCATTTCCTCAACTATACTACTAACATAACTGAATACTGCTCCCCCTTAGTATACTACTCCTCCTTTTTACTTCTATTTTTCATGACTCTGTATATTACTCCCCCTTTAACATCAATGGAAAAGGGTGCCATTCATTTTAAGCACCGATACTACTCCTGAGGTAGAGTAGTCAACCTTCCATCAGTCCTTGAGGACTGATGCCTTTCATTCTTTCTTCTAAGCAGAATCAAGGAAGGGAATTACTCCCAACTTCTCCCTGAGATACACAAAAGTATCTTTAGGCAAGGGCTTTGTGAATATATCTGTCAACTGATCTTTGGCACTGACATATTCCATCTTGACTTCTTTCTCTACCACTTTCTCTCTTAAGAAGTGATACTTGATTTCAATGTGCTTTGTCTTTGCATGCATCACAGGGTTCTTTAACATATTGATTGCGCTAGTGTTATCACAGTGAATAACAATAGGATAATCAATCTGAATTCCAAAATCCTTTATCATCTACTTGATCCAAACAATTTAAGAAAAATTCAAGGCTGCTGAAACATACTCCACTTCTGCTGTTGATTGAGAAATACTATTATGTTTCTTTCTTATCCAAGTGACAAGTCTATCACCAAGAAACACTGCTCCACCTGATGTACTCTTTTTGTCATCAACACATCCTACCCAACTACATCTGTGTACATATGAAGCTCAACATTTTTTGAATTAGGAGACCATAGACCATAATCTATAGTGCCCTGCAAGTATCTGAATATCCTCTTTACTGCCATGAGGTGACTTTGCTTAGGTTCTGCTGCAAATCTTCCAACAATGCCAAGTGGATTGGAAATATTTGGTCTAGTCTGAGTAAGATATATGAGTTTACCAATCATAGACTTGTAGGGACTCTGAAAAATCCATACAGTTTTGAGCCCATGTTCATAAAATTTTCCTAAGCCAAAGTTTGTGACCTTCAAAAGAGTAGTTTAAAGACCTAACTTCAAGAGCATGTATAAAGATGGGCCTGATGAATTCCATGTGATACAGCTTGGTGAATGGGTTCAACACTTTTCATTTGACGTGTGCAGTGGGTTCCCGCTCTTAAATGAAGAATCTTAGGTGTTTAGGGAGTACACATTTCGTGATATTCACCTGAATCTGCACTTTTGCCTAAGTGTCAAATCAATGTAGAAGACCCTGTTTGTAGTTGAATATCTTGTGTCTTGAAATGTTTCATGGCCCACCACTTTGGGAATGTTTAAAATGCATATCAGAGATCTTATGTTTCAAAGGTCAAGCCATTTCGAGTCCATTTGATAAGTTTTTGACTTCCCCAAAGTTGGCTTTCCAGATTGGTCCTATTTTTCTAATCTACCTGATTTTAGTCAGTGGCCCTGTTTAATTGGTTATAACTTTTGACCCTGTGACCCTATTGAGAAATTTCCTTTTGAAACATATTCTAGGGGTCAAATAATCCTTGTGTTTCTATTTTCAGGCCATGACGAATCCACTAACTCAGTTTGCCAATCTGATTCCATCTCCAGTTTTTAACATTTTAATGTGGATTAGTTGCACAATTTAGTTGGAGGCCCTGTTCGGATAAGTGTATTAAGTGCCCTGTCATTGATCAAGAGGTGCCAGTCATTGCATCTTGTTTTCAGCATAAGAAAGAAGGTTCATGCTGATTTTTAGCCTCCCATGTGCCCGTCTGACATGTTTTCCAGAGCCATTTAGATTGCAAATTATTGAGTTTTTTCAACAGTGCACAGTTCAGCTTTGTGAATGGCTCACTTTACGATCTTGCCAGTTGCACCTGGATCTAGGTCAAGCATAATTGAAGGTTGATCCATAATGTAGACATCAAAGTGATTCTCCATGATAAGTTTCAGGTTATGACGAATCCGATTGATGAATTTTCTCATTCGATTCCAAACCCAATTTCTAAGAATTTGACTGTTTTCAGTTTAGGGTGTTTTGAGGGCCAACTTTGGAGATTAATAATTGATAATCGGATGATCATTTTGCGAATCTGATTAAAGCCTTTTTTTCTATGTGTTAGAGAGTGTCTTCGTCCAGGGTCTCAGGCCGTGAAGTTTCCTTTTGATCAGGTTGAAAGGATCAGTAAAAATGTGTTTATAATATTGAAAAGTATGGATAGAAAACTTTGCAAAGGGGCTATTTTTGGAAATTCATAGCTTTTTGCCAGATGCTCGTCTCTAGTTGACGGTTGTTTTTTTTCTAATCCTTGTATATGAGGCTTCTTCTACTTTCAGTGGCGTGCCCTCAGCTTGTAGTTTCATATTTTTCAATCATCTCTTTCTGGGTCAGCCGACAGTGATTTTCAGTTTGCGTACTGCTAGCACTTTTGAACGGTGTTTTTAACTTTTAAAATCTCTCACCTCGTTCATTTTTGGGTGAAACCATTTTATAGGCTTGTTGTTTGTACTGCAAGGTTCATACTCGACAACTTTCAGCTTCCAATGATTAGTTTTGAGCAATGTTTTTAAAAGGTGATCAGAGGCAATTTATTCAAATTTGGCAACTGGCAAAATCATAAAAATTGAAGTTCTTTTGGATATCCGATTATCTAGGTCGGATCCGTTCGTAAATGCCAGTCATTCTGGATCTTTTCGGGCCTGGTTGTTTGAGTTTGAAAATTTTTTAGGCTGGACCCACTTGGGGTCCAGCCTGCTTCATTATTTTTGAAGTAGAACTTGTGATGCCCAAAATTTTGGGACAAAACACAACCAAATTTTTTTTTTTAAAAGGATAAAAGTGATACTGTCTATGTCTTAGAAAGAGATAGGTGATCAATCTCAACAAGGTTGCTTAAGTTTGCATAGAATGCTAGAAGGAAAGTAATATATTCAAAGAAGATCGTTACTCATCTTCTTGATCAATATCATCGTTCATCATTCTAAAAAGCTTATAGGTGATCTAAGAGGGATAGAATGTTTAATGTTAGTGTTATCCTATAATGAGGTTAACCAATTTCCAATTATGCCCATATCGAGGCCAATTTGTTTGTGATGGTAAAATTACCAACTTATGATTATATTAAATATAAATTTAAATTGACGTTTTCATCAATATCCATTTTCAAATATATAAATACTACTTCAATTTATAATTACATCATACCCATTTAATCAATGTACTTTTAACCAATCAATACTTTTTAAGGTATCATTAGTTAAAGATAAATATAACCATGGTTTATAATTAAAATTATATGTAGGTTGTTTGATACAGTGATTTTCAGTTTGCGTACTGCTAGCACTTTTGAACGGTGTTTTTAACTTTTAAAATCTCTCACCTCGTTCATTTTTGGGTGAAACCATTTTACAGGCTTGTTGTTTGTACTGCAAGGTTCATACTCGACAACTTTCAGCTTCCAATGATTAGTTTTGAGCAATGTTTTTAAAAGGTGATCAGAGGCAATTTATTCAAATTTGGCAACTGGCAAAATCGTAAAAATTGAAGTTCTTTTGGGTATCCGATTATCTGGGTCGGATCCATTCGTAAATGCCAGTCATTCTGGATCTTTTCGGGCCTGGTTGTTTTAGTTTGAAAATTTTTTAGGCTGGACCCACTTGGGGTCCAGCCTGCTTCATTATTTTTGAAGTAGAACTTTACTGGCTACCGCTAGCAGTTGATTAGTTTTAAAGAAAGGCTTGAGGATATCAAAATGAATTGGAGGACAACAGAATTATTTCCAAATTGATGTTGATATAATTCAAATAGAAAACGTCCAATCCAAAAGGAAATGAGTATCGTAAAGGATGTTACTCTGAGAAGCCGGGGATGAAAGGAGAATGCTTGATACTAATATTAATAAAGTCTTGAAGGTTGTAAATGTTTGTGTTTTTTGGTTTTCCTTTTTGTATTGCTGGACTCACCATTTGATAATGAATAAATTGAAGACACTAGAGAAAGTTTCTAAGTAGAATGGTGGCAGCACACAACAAGAAAATAAATGTAGATGGTTGCGGTGTTTTAAAAAATGACAGTGATGGGCATGATTTGATTACGTGTGCTACTGTTACTAGAGCTGCTATTGCATTTTGTGCACCAGATCGAGAATGTGTTGAAGACTTGCACATAAATCAAATGTGTTACCCTTTTTTTTTGGTGTGATGTTTCCAATGCTGCAGGGAGGCCTTGCATGATCTCTCAAGGTGATTGTGTTTGCATCCAGAAGTTAATAAATGGAGTGGCTCACGTTTTTAATGGATGGGGCTGCAAGTTTATTCTGTCTTCCTTGTTGCATACACTGTGAAAGGGGAGGATGCTGGCATGTGTAAAAAATGGAGAGGAGTGCTATGCACCAAGATTTTCCTTCCCCCAAACCTAGGCTATGTACATCAAAACATGGGATGCGTATGTAATTGTGAAGGCTGATGTTCCAAAAAGTGGATACATGTGATCCAATATCAAGCCAGCATTTGGAATAAGGAATGCACACGTGAATGGGAGCTACTTGCAGACTGAGAATCAAATGTTTGAACACCATTGCTTGCTCAGGTTATATGGAGCCTACTCAAAGGAGTGAAAGGGGCATCATGTTAGCATGAGAAAATGGTACATACCAGTGTATAAGCAAATAAATGCTAGCGTAAGTAATGAAAAAGACCAGCGTATGGATGTTTAAGGAAATGAGGGGAACTATGAGTTTGATAGAAGGTTCGTGAGCCTCCATGAAGTTGCGCGGGTCTCTCAGTGCTATGCATAAGGTGAGAGAAGACTATCGGAGCTTTAAACCAGTATTGTTAAAACCTCTTCATTATGCATTATGGTGTGTGTGTACACCCAAACAAAATGTTTGCAGGGTTAGGGGTTGGCATGTTCTGGTGAAAACATTTGCAAAATCTTTGGATCAAAAGCCGCCAGCATGGCATGTGTTAAGAGGTGCCTTGTGCGCCATTCTTGGGTGTTTGATCTCTGCGGATGAGGTGATGAGAGCCTTCAAAACACACAAAACATACCGTTTGGAGGGAGCTGCATACACTAGTATGCCCTGCGCAATGATTGTGTTCGGAGCAAATTCAATGGGGTTGCCAGTAAACAAGAGGCTTCACTTCAGGAGTTTGGAGCATCATACCAGTGCAAGTATGGGGGATTTCTATATCAAATGAAATGGCCTCACACATTAATAGCAAATTGGCAGTGCACACGTTAGGAAAGTAGAAAAAGTCTACTAGAGTATTAATCCCCCATTTGTGAAAAATAATGATTTTATATTGTTTAAAAGCATTAACACTCAATATGAATGTAAAACAAGTTGAGTGAGAGACTTGTGGTCGTCTCTGCTCTTGTGTGCCCATGTGACTTGCGTGCTAGTAGATGGGCTCCATTACTAAATATATATTTTGACAAACGATGCAGTATGAGGACTCTAATGCTTTGGGATGTGTGCCAGCATCCAATGGATGTCGCCAAAGTGCAAAGAGGAAGATGCACAAAAAATAGCATAAAAAATTAACAAGATGGTGACAAGTGTCACCCGATGATGTGGCTTATATGTTGCAGACTGGCGCCAAATGGATCCGCAAGCGAATAAAAATGTGACTCTTGGCAGTGAATGATGATAGGACGCTGACGAAGTAGGATCGAGCATGTGGTCAGCTACTTTGGGATGCATGCCGATCCGATGATTGTCGCTAAATCATGAAGTGAAGTTGCTCACTAGTTAACTATAGCAGATTAACGAGAGGCTGACATGTGCCTGAGGTGAGCTGTCGATTAGATGCATGGTCAGCAAGGTGGACCAATCACAGAGCGACAAGTGGCACAGGTGTGCTAGCAGGTATGGCATGGAAAATGAGTTGGCTGGTCAGACCAGTTAGGTGATGCCAAGTGGCATGGGGTCCACCTCAAATTTAGAGACCTGCATAAAGTTGAAATTCGAAATTATAAAGTTTGACTATATCGAAAGGTCAAAAATTTAATTAAGGGAGGTTGTTCACGGAAAAATAATTTTTGGGTCTTATTTTTATCCAAATGTAGACATATTATATGTTTTCGGAATTGACTTGGAACGAGGAACACAATGGTGGCATTTATTTTCAGTTCTGACATAGTGGATGAGAGCAATAATAGACTGTGTAATCCGAGGTCAATTTTGAGTAAGGATTAGATTTTTGTAAAAGGTTTTTTTGGAATATAATTGAAATCAAATTTGTCTAGGATATTTTGGAGAAGTCTCAGGGTTGAATATGTTGTCCTAGAAGTGCCCTAAATGATATTTTTTTGTATCCTTGTTCTTATAAAGGGATTTTTGTAATCATTTAGAGCCGTTGGCTGAAAATTCTTGACACAGGAAGCTGAAGAGCTAAGTGTGTATCCTCAGTCTAGATTGTAATATATTTTGCAGGTTGTGTCAATACAGTGGAAAAACCTTTTGTATCTTTTGCACATTGTCTAGGTGTTGTATTCTGAAATGGTTTGTAATACAAGAACTTGAGTCTTCATATTTAATATAGTTATTCAGTTTTTAGATCTCTCCTTTAGTTGTGTTTCTTGGGTTTTGAGTTTTCTGACTCTTTGCACAGGGTTTACTTGTGTATATGTTTCATCTCTCAGCCTTGATCCAAGATCAGGTTAAAAGTCTTTGAGTGAAGCATAGATTCATTTGGTTCAATCAGGAAGGATGTTTGTAAGTAGTGCATGAATCTGATTTATTGTATTTATGGCTTGGAATCTGGGTTCTTGTATTCTCTATCTATTTCAGATATATTTCCCAATGGATAAGGCACTGATCAGAAATTAGTATCTCCTGTACTAGTTCATCTTTGGCATGGTTGTTTACATTCTGCAAGAAATCATTAAATCATTACCAGTATTTACTTCATTTTACATTTATGTGTTGTCCTACCTAGTGATGGAGAGTCAATGAATAATAGGTTGTTATTTAGTACTTTCTCACTGATATCTATTGTAAAATCCAATACTCAGTAAGGGGTGTATGGATTAAAAGTGACCACACTTCTATGAATCATTACATGCAAGGTTGCTCAACAATGAGGCCTCACAAAGTGACTCATAGCTCTCTATGCATAGAGTTGCAAGGGACTATGATAAACTTGCTCTCAGCTAGAGCTCTAAACTAGTGACCTCGCTAGTCAACCATATAATGAGAGATTCACAATGAAGACAAGGGCAACAATGCCAATATCCCCAAATGGAATCAAGGTATGAAAATGCAATGCAAACTAATATGAATATGGAAGATTAATCTATCAAAATGAAAGTACAATGCAACTATGAAAGGAAATACTAATGGATTACAAATCCCCTAATTAAACTATGTGAGTTATTCTAAAGCTTGAAAGTGAAATCTAAACTATGAAAGCATAAACATGAACTACTATGCAAGAATGGAAACTAAATTATGAAGCAAATGAGGAACTCTAAGATGTAATGCAACAATGATCTCCAAAAAGCTTCAAAGTCTTCAAGAATTCCTGCAGCATAGAGTTAGCATAAAACAAGTGTCTTAGAATGAGGGAGAGAACTCTCATTTTATAAGAAATGCAAAGGAATGAGTCATGGAGATTAAGGGGCAAAAGTCTCAATCAATGGTGGAGCTTGAAAGAGGAGCAATCCATGTGCTCAAGTTTCCTCCAATAGGAAAATGAGAGTTGACTTTATATCCATATGAGACAAAAAGTGCTTTTTTTTTTCTTTTTATAAAATAAGAATAGTGCTTTATTTGTGGAACTTAGGATAAGAAGAAAAGGTGGGATTTTTTATTTAATAAAAGGAGAGGAAATATTCCTTTTAAGTAAATAAAGACTTTAGGATAAAATGGTTAATCCAAAGATAAAAATCCAATATATGATCAAAACTAAGATTTGATCAAGAAATTGATAATGTTGAAAATATTGATTATTGATAAAACTGATTTAGGATTGATAAATCAAATAAATGGGGCCCAAAGTCTAGGTGACCATTTTTGGGTGCATACATTTGCACCTCTTTGACTAATGTGTGATCGATTTGGGAACACATGTAGTCAAACAATGAAGTTGAAATGTGAGATCGATCTAGGATCACAAAACAACTCAGATGTGAGGTCAATTCGGGATCACACTCGGACAAACATAAACAAAGGCCTTTGAACATGAGGTCGATTCGGGATCACATTCAAAGTAAGAGATAAGAATCTCAAATTTGAGCAAAAGCTCACAAAAGATGTCTGAATCAGGAAAATCAAGAGAATTAGGGATGAGAATCCCATAGGTACTGCCCCCTCATAGTCAAAATCAAAATCAGGTAGAGGAGAGATAGCAAATCGATAAAGATTTGATCAAATCAAAATGAAATCATAATCGAATGTATAGGTCAATTGGGTAACCATTAGGCGGTGAAACATGCCCCAATGAGGAAGTACAAGAATATAAATAGAAGACTAAGAATAGAGCGAATGAGAGACTAGAAAATTTGAGAGACATGGAAGGAAGAAAGTCCATCGAAAATTGGATTATACCTCAAAAAGTAAGTCAACTACTCAGAAGAAGGGGAAAATTTGAAACACAATTTTGACTGGCAAGATGACCTCGGATTTCGATTTCGAGTCCAAAAATGGATAGAAAATGATGTGATATGAAAGACTAGAAATGAAAGATATGATCAAGAAGAATCAGAAGATGAACATAGTTGACCGACTAGTCCGTAAATGATGAAAAGGAGCACTCTCTCCATATGCAAAATGCAACACTAGACTAACATGAACCTAAAAATGCAAACTACTATGAAAGTGGTTGACTTGCAAGGTCACAACGCTAATAGACATCTAATTATCATCATCGAGCGTTATTGGTAGCGTCGTAAAATCATACAATGCACACTAGCATAACTATGTGGATATGAATATGATCTTTATCAGATAGAAATGTGGAAATCCCACCTAGGCATCAAAGACATGTAGGTATAGATGACTAATGCAATGAGATCACCTAAGTTTGATATGGTGAGATTATGCTTGTATCAAGACACATGAAAGTCAGGATAACTAGAAGCATGCACTCGCGTAAAATAGTCAAGGATAATACCTTGTCAATCCATAGTGTCAAGTAGGACTAGCATAAATGCTCATGACAGTTAGGATCAACAAACTATACCCATAAGCAAATAAAGGAAGAAAACATGTTCTCATACCCTCAGTCTTCTAGCTATGCATCATCGAAAACTTCTTAGGGAGAGACCACTCATCCAAGAAATCCTCATAGACAGCATACAAAGAAAAATAAAGTCAACATATCTCAACAAGTTAATTGTTTAAGTGTGCGTGTGTTAGTCATAGAGTCAGACTCTGATCATTGCATCTGCAAATGAGAAATATCGCATCAAACTTAGACTATTGGGTAAGACATCTGATAAGTGTTAAGAAACACTCGACGCAAGGATAGTGTTGAAAAACACTGTTTGGGGTGGTGTTGCAAAACACCTATTGTGAAATGCCCCAAGAGACACACGCACTTAAAAGACCAATGTGAACAGGTATGCCCCCTAGACAAAGACAAAGACCAATTCCAGACCAAGTCAAATAAGGTCAAGACATGATGGAGAAAGGCTAAGTGTTGAGGATGCATGCTAAAAGACAAGGGTGCAAAGGCCTCAAGTAGCGCCTGTTTTCAGGTTTTCACCACTTAGAATCTATTTTTATTTTTTTATTTTTTTATTTTTTTATTTTTTTGTATTTTTTGCTACCAAGGCGCCTGTTTCGAGGTTTTCACCAAGGCACTTTTTCTATATTTTTTTTTAACTTTTTGCATTTTTAAATTTTTTTGTATTTTTTTAGGACTATATATGCTTTTTAGGATTTTTTTTCAGCATCATATATATATATATATATATATATATATATATATATATATATATATATATATATATATATATATATATATATATATATATATATATATATATATATATATATATATATATATATATATATATATATATATATATATATATATATATATATTGGTATTTTTTTCAGGATCAATAAAATATGTACAAAGGATGCCCCCAAACAAAAACGAGCATCAAGGATAGAACTTCTTTAGGTGCAAAATGTTGATGGGCTTAGGGAGCTGTTCTCCATCTTCATTCGATAGTAAATATGCACCTGTACCAAAAGCTACTGTAATAATGTATGGTCCAAGCCAATTAGGTTCGAACTTGCCCTTTTGTTCTCTGTTTTGTTGATTCTTAGGGTTCTCTCTCAAAACAAGATCACCTATCTAAAATTCCCTAGGGTGAACCTTCTTGTTGAATGCTTTGGACATACACTTAATATACTCTCATGTGATCAAAGGAAGCCTTACACTTCTCATCTAGAAGTTCTAGTTCTTGTAACCTCATGGTGCGGTAATCCTCATTTGTAATCAAACCTTTGAGATAGATTCTAAGTGAAGGTATCTCTACTTCTAAAGGCAACACTACTTCAGCACCATAGGTAAGAGAAAAAGGAGTAGCTCCTGTAGGTGTACGAATGCTAGTTCTATAGGCCCATAGTACCGAATTGATTTGTAAGTGCCAATCCCTACCATTCTTGTGTACAGTTCTATGAAGGATTTTAAGAATGGTTTTATTAGAGGCTTCTGCCTGTCCATTTCCCTGTGGACAATAGATAGAGGACCAATGTTGTTTGATTTTAAACTTCTTGCATAAATGTTTTAGGTCCTTGTTCTTGAATTGACCTCCATTATCAGTAATAATCTCAGAAGGCACCCCAAATCAGCAAATGATATGATTCAGAATGAATAGGGAAACTATTTTTCCTAAGGCAACAGAAAGAGGGACTGCCTCTACCCATTTCGTGAAATAATCAGTAGCTGTGATGATAAACTTATGTCCACCTGATGAGTTGGGGTGAATTTTCCCAACAAGGTCAAAGGCCCAGTGATGAAATGGCCAATGAGAAATGGAAGGAATTAGCTCCCTACCTGGAGCATGAATCAGGTTTCCATGTTTTTGACATTTCTCACAAGACTTAGAGAAAGCTATTGCATCTCTCTACATTCTGGACCAGTAATACCCCACCCTAATCAACCTTCAGGGCATGGCAAGACCATTAGAGTGTCCACCACAAATGCCCTCATGAATGTCAACTAACGCTTGGTGGGATTCCTCCTTTTCCAAGCACCTAAGAAGTGTCCCATCTAAACCCCTCCTATATAAATCACCAGAGATAAGGGTGTGGCGAGAGGCATTACGGATGAGGTTTCGATGTTCAGAATGGTTGAAAGTGTTAGGGATGATGCCATCACATAGATATGAATAGATAGCACCATAGTGGGAAGACTCATGTGTGACAAGGGTACAAATGACATTGCTTTCAGATGAGTCAAATATGGGATTGTGTAGCTCTTCCACCAGGAATTTGAATCTTGATTCATGTTGTTCCAACTGAAGGAGTGAAGCTAATGTGGCCATAGCATCTGCAGCTTTGTTCTCTCTCCTAGGGATCTGTTGAAATGTCACAAATGTAAAGTAACATCTCAATGATTCAACCATCTTTTTGTAAGGTACCAATTTATCATCCTTGGTTTGATACTCCTCATTGACTTGGTTGATAATTAACTGTGAATCCCCAAAGACATGTAATTCTGTTATGTTCCATTCTATAGCCATTTTCAATCCATTGGTCAAAGCTTCATATTCAGCAATATTATTTGTACATGGGAATAAAAGTTTGTAAGACTTTGGAATGTTGTACCCATGTGGAGAGACAAATAATACTCCAGCACCTAATCCATTTTGCATGTGGGAACCATCAAAGAACATCTTCCAAGTGTGGGTAGTCATATACAGTATGTGTTCATCTAGGAATTCTACCTGAATAGGCATACTATCCTTAACTAGGAAGTCAGCTAATTGGTCAGCAATAGCTTGCCCTTTTATGGCCTTTCTTTCAATGTACTCTATATCAAATTTAGATAAAACCATCATCCACTTGGCAAGCCTACCCATGAGGGCAACCTTACTAAGCAAGTACTTAAGAGGATCAATTTTTGCAACCAAATGTATAGTATGAGAAAGCATATAGTGTCGCAACTTTTGGGAAGCAAACACTACTACCAGACAAGACTTTTCAATGCTATTATAATTGATCTCATAAGATACTAGAGTATGACTAATGTAGTAAATGGCCCTTTCTTTCCCAGTATCATCTAATTGAGCCAACAATGCCCCCAAGGAAGACTCTGTTGCTGAAATGTGTAAAATCAATGGTTTCCCAGGAATAGGGGGCATCAAAATTGAATGATTAGCCAAATACTATTTTATTTGATCAAGGCTCTTTTGGAAATCCTCATTCCAAACACAAGAAACACCCTTATGCAATGTTTTATTGAATGGCTGTGCTCTATTTGCAAGTTGTGAAATAAACCTCCTTATGGATTGGAGTCATCCCTGAAGACTTCTCATCTGACTAACATTTCTTGGAGGTGGCATATCTAATATAGCTTGGACCTTTTCAAGATCAACCTCTATTCCTTTTACTGAAATTATGAATCCTAGGAGTTTACCTGAGGCAACTCCAAATGCACACTTTTTTTGGATTCAATCTAAGCTGAAACTGTGCCATGCGATCTAGAATTACTTCCAGATCATCGAGGTGTGTGTCCCATTTTCTAGATTTAGCCAAGGTATCATCCACATAATCTTCCATGTTCTTATGCATCATGTCATTAAAAATTGTGGTCATAGCTTGCTAGTATGTTGCTCCTCCATTCTTTAGGCCAAATGGCATGACGTTCCAACAATAGGTTCCCCATGCACATGTGAAGGCTATTTTATTTTGATCTTTGGGAGCTATTTTTATTTGGTTATATCTGAAAAAGCCATCCATTAAAGAGTATATCTCATAGCCCGCAGTCATATCCACTATCATGTTTATGTTAGAGAGTGGAAAGTCATCCTTTGGGCATGCTTTGTTAAGGTCTCTAAAGTCTATGCATACACGAATGGATCCATCATGCTTTGAAATTGGAATGATGTTTGAGATCCACTCAGCATAATCGATAGCTCTAATAAATCCTGCACTAAGGAGTTTTTCTAATTCAGCCTTAACAAGGAGAGCTATGTGAGGATGCATTTTCCTCAACTTTTGTTTAACCAGTTTTATTCCTGGAGCTATAGATAGATGATGCATAATAAGACTAGTGTCAAGTCCTGGCATATCTAAATATGTCCAAGAAAATTTGATTTTCTTCTTTTGCAAAAACTTTGTATATGCTTCTTTTTCTTCAGCTAATTGAGACTAAGCTAGGTGCACTATTTGGGGAGCCTTTTATGTATTCACATTCACTGGTTGCATAGGCTCAATGAGAACCGATGACCTATCTTGGAAGTAACTTGGCAAGTTATTAAGTACCCCATCCGTAGGTGCCTCAAAGAGGTTTTCACCCTCGGATACGTCTTTTCTTTTTACTATTTTTGGTTCTAACACTGCCACAAAGTGGTTTTCGCCATCAGACCTATTTTTCTTTTTTTCTTTTTCTTTTATTTTTAGACTGAGGTACTTAATATGAGGCTCCGTCATACTTGTCGGTTCACTGGTGGAAGAGACTACAAGTTCAAGAGCATTCAAATAGCAGGCAATTTTGTAGTCATTCTGAAAAGTGAGGAGTTCAGGCTCTTGATGTTGCTAAGACCAGTCAATTAGGTTGTAGTTAACAAGGGGTAAGTCAATGACTGGCTCAACATTGTTTATATGGAAGGTGTTATCTCTGGTGACCATACAATCAGGATTCATCAAGTCCCCTCCTAAGATACCTGAGTCAGAATTTGTCCTACCAAATGAAGTGTCATCCACTAAGGCAATTCGAGGAGTCCAATCCTCTAGTCCTATACTAGGCATGTTGGTCACATCGGGTTGAGTACTATAAGTATGGACAACATCCATGTCCAAATCAACTGTTGCATCTAAAAGTGAGTCCCATTCAAACTCATGTGAGTCTATTTCTGAATCATTATTTGGGCCTTGTGATGTAGAAGCCTCAAGATTGGGAAGAGTTTCCCCTTCTCTAACACTAGCATTGTTACTATCCGTCGCATCTAGGATAGCAACACTTTCCATTGTCAATCTAGCATTCATATAGTCACTATCTGTCATAGCTGGGATAGTAGGACTGTCAATTGTCAAATCTTTTGAATCTCCCCAAAGGAGATTTTTTGAAGGTGCCCAATCATTAGACATGTCTTGCTGATAAGAGAGATTAGGTGCGTACTCTGAGTCATTGTCACTGTCCATCGCAGCTAAGATAGGGACACTTTTCTATTTCTTATTTGCAAAACCTAAGCCAATTGTTAACTTATTTCTTCATCCAAAAAGGGCATGGTTAAGAGGTTCAGCCTTAGCATCCAACCTATGACTAAGGGGACCATGTCCTGGATAACCCATATTCTTGACCAATGTACACCCTCTCCCATAAGCTCTAGGGGAAGGTGCAAAATTCTCATTATGTAGGTATTTCTCTTCTCAGTAAATCCAGTCCCTAACAACAACCTCTTCTTTTTCTTCTTGAATCAAAACTGAGGATTCCACAAACTTATCGAACAATGTCATGGCCAAAGACAAGGGCTTCATTTCTTGAGAAGGTTGGCCATAAGACCTAGGGGAAATTGGTAATTTTGTGAATGAATCCAATTTGTAATCCCCCATACCAAGATCTATGGTCTTGAATTTATTATTGCATTGTTCAAATGTAGTATCAAAAGTGCTAGCCTCCCTATTCAAAGGAATGTGAGACCCTACTAAAATTGTGTTGACTGACAGTGTGTTGTCCCCAGGTATGCAGACTTCTATTCCATTGTAAGGGAACTTTACACACTGATGATAAGTAGATGGGACCACTTGCATCTCATGTATCCATGTTCTACCTAACAAAATATTGTAAGCCAAAGGACCGGCATGAACAATTTGAAACAAAATATCTTTCTCTACAGGACCAATTCATATAGGAAGAATAGCCAATCCTTTAGAACTATGTTCTGCTTCATCATAAGCCTTGATAGTTATCTTCTTCCTCATATCAATAACTTCTTCTAAATAACCCAAGGCCTTCAATAAGCTCAAAGAACAAATATTAAGCCCAACAACCCCATCTATCAACACGTGCTTGACATGGGTCTTGTGGATCATAACCTCTATATGAAGGGCCAAATTGTGTGGGTGGCTTAATGACTTGTCGTCTTCTTCTGAGAATGTAAGATAGTGAGGGCTAGCCAAGTGGTTGACCATATTTTGGAATTGATCTATATCTATATCATTAGGGACATTAGCTGCTTGCAAAGCATCTTCAAGGACACGCTTATGCTTGGGGGACAATTCCAAAAGCTAAAAAATAGATATCTGTGCTGGTGTGCATTGTAATTGATCAATAAGGTTATAGTTCAAATAAGGACCAATGACAGATTTAGGGAGAGCACCTTTTGACATGGGCTGCTTAGATTTACTAGAGCTAGGACCTCTAATAACAATGGGAGCTTGAGATTGGGTCTTGGTGACAGCATTGACGGGTTCAAACATCCTTCATGAGTGAGGACCTCTTAGTACCACAACGGGTCCTTCATCAGGTACAAGATTTGAATCAACATCATATCTATAAGAGTCTTTCCCTCTCATCATGTTGACATTATCATCAGCAACTTCGTGCATGTTAATAATATTCTCCACATTTGTGTATGTGTAGTTAATAGTAGCCTTGCCATTCTTATTGCTAGAATTCTCTCCTTTCTCATACTTGGGCAAGGGTTCTTTAAAAGATTTATGATCCGCATTAGTGGTTAAACTATCAACTTGTAATTGTCCACTTTCAATGAGATCTTCGACAAGATGTTTAAGTTAAATTTTTTTTTCTATATTATGTCCAATTCCATTGTGAAAGACACAAAAGGCCTTCTCATCCCACCAATGAGGCTTAGGATCTGGTATGCGGTGCTTTGCAAGATCTTGGGGGTGTGCCCAATTATGAGCAATTAACATCTTGAAAATGTCTGCATACCTGAGTCCCCAAGTTTGGTAAATTGCCTCTTTTCTATTTTAGGTCTCGCTTGATACTTGGGCTTATTCTCTTGTTGTGCTGACGATGTTTGTAGCTTCGTGGCTTGGACTGCATTGGAGAGATTAAGAACTCCTTCATTCTTAGGTTGAGATGAGTCAACAACTCCGTCATTGACCACTTCCTTATTCTTGTTCCAATAAGGGTTCTTTTTGTCCTTATTACCATTATTGTTGTTGTTTTGGCCATTGTTATTATTAGTTGGTTTAGCCAAAATTCCTTGTTCTTTTAGGACATCCTCTATGCGACATGCCACTTCTACCATGGTATCAAAAGAATTAAATGGGATCTTCCTTACATCATACCTTAGCTCTGGTATTAAATTACTCACAATGATGTCTATTCTTTCTTCCTTAGGAATTATCCTAGGATACTTTGAGCATAACCGTCTCCATCTTTGCAAGAAGGTGACAAAAGGTTCTCCTTGATTTTGTTTGAGTTTGCACAAATTAAGCATTGTGACTGACCTAGATAGATTATAAGAAAAATGTTGGACAAATCTTTGGACAAGTTCTTTAAATGTCTTCACTGGAGGAGTAAGGTTGGTGAACCACTCCATAGCTTGGCCTTTTAGACTCCTTGGGAATAATCTTATTAAATAGGAGTCTTCATAATGAAAAGAGAAGCTCATTATATAAAATTGTCTAACATGGTCATGAGGATCACCAATGCCATCATATTTGTCATAAGTCGAGAACTCAACCTTCTTACAAAATTCAATCATCACCACACTTTTGTCTATAGGGTTGGGACATATGGAGTCCAAATTAAATGTGCTCTTAGGAGCTCTCATCCTTTCTATATCCTTTTGCATTTACATGATCACCTCATTGGTTGAAGGATTCTATTTCTTAATCTTTTGGTGGACATCCAAATTATATGGGACTTTAGCACCTTTGTTGATGAGACTTTCTAGGAATTGGTCTTTGTTTTGTTCCACATATTTTTCCACATATGCTTGAAAAGATGGTTATTGTTGCATAGTCATAAAATCCATTTTATCAAAGTTGGTATAACTTCCTTCATGTCGTGAACCATGATGTGCTCATTGGGAGGGTTGTTTTGAAAGTCTATGAGGTGACTGTCTCCTATGGTGATCATATCTTGAAGTCCTTCTTCCTCTAGGACTTGGGGACCTTGAGGGTGTCCTTGACCTTCTTCTAGGACTTGGTGAAGGGGTAGATTGGGGTGAGTTGGTCCCACTATTGGTACCCCTCCCATTAAATTGATTTTGGAGTTGTGCATAGAGCCTATCTTCTTCTTCTTGGGTGACTCTTTTTCTTATGTCCAATAATGCACGTTCCTCTTTCTCTAGTTGTCTAAATTTCAGATTTTTGGTGGCTTGTTCATCTAGATAGGCTTGCTTCTCCCTTTCAATGCTTTTCAATCTCATATTTGCATATCAAGAGGTATCTTTAAGTGGAGAATATTTTCTTGAATGCCTTATTGCGTTGGCTACATTGATATGATGGTCACTAAATTTGTTGTTCTAGTCCTCGTGTTGTGACCTTGAGTCTGAGTGAGTTTTCCTATAATGTCTCTCAGCTTGTTGATGAGCATCAAAATACCTTGTGTTGTTGGGGGGTGACCCGGGTGGACTAGCATGAGAAGAACCACCAAACACTCTAGTACTCTCATGCTGTTGGAAAATATCCTCAAGAGTTTGATTCATGGCTTCTCTTTGTTGTCAAGTGAAAGTGTAACTTATGTCCATATTTGATGAAAGTGGTGCTAAAGAGGTGCTCACTTCACTAGGATTACCTTTTAGATTAAAACAAACCTTAGATTCACTTTTAGGAGATTGATTGAAAAGGGGTTTTTTTCCCTTGTGTTGTTGACGAGTCTTAACTCATGGTAACTGGCTAAAGGCAACAGGGGGTCGCTTCCCTTGATTGACTTGGTACCTCATTGTAACTGACATGAAAGAAAGAGATTCTTGATGATGGGTCAATCTCTCAAAGTGTCAATTCCAACCTAGGATAATTGAGATTCTCTATTGTCCAAAGAGAAGATGAAAAGATAGAAAAATAAAAGGTGTCACCAACACTATCAAAGAGGTGCTTCAAATCAAAGGGTGAATACCCTTGTACTTTTGAATCAGAAGGTTGGACTTAGCCAAAATTCAAATTGAAATTGAGATATACGAAAAATGATTTGGACAATACTAAGATCAGAATTCTCCAAGGGTGTAATCAACAATCTTAAAGATAAACTTTTCACTAATAATAGCTTTCTAACTTGGAAAATTATTTTCAAGGTAACCTTATAAATCAATTGAAATGATCCCTAGAAGGCTAAAATCAGAAATTTGTAGTCAAAATAGGTCTCTAACAGTGAGGTCAGATAACCTACTCAAAGGCCAAGTCGTACTACAAGTAACTCAATGACTGAAACTAAGAATACCACTGAAAATATCCAGGCGATAGACTCTAGGTAAACCGGGTGACATACCTAAGATCGAGCGATACTTCGCATGATGCCAGGTGATAGATCTCAAAATTGATAGGCGATAGACCTAATAAATGTTAGGCGACATAGTTCCAGGTGAACTATCATGCGATATTTATCTCTTAAGTAGGTGATGCTGATGTAGTTTTTGACCAATTTGTGCAAAATTTTAAGTTTTTAAGGTCTAATTTTGGATTCTCTGAATGTTTAGGGTGAAAATGTCTGATTTTAATCACAAATTTAACAGCATTTGGACAGGTTTGCAAATAGCAGGGGATCAAACATGTCTCCAAACACTTGAAACAAGGACAAAAACAACCTTGCCAAGACAAACACTTGTGATATCAAAAATAAAATTACACCCTATGGAAGCTACCGATTGTTTGTATGTTGAGAATGTTTACACTAGTATCACACAATCGAAGACACTTCAAGCAATATCTACCTACAAGACAAGGCTCAATACTTACCAACTTAGCCCACAACTTGATGCCCCCTTGCCTCACACCAAGTGGTTGCCCACAAGAGATATTGGCTTTGTCATGGAAGTGTCAAATAACACAACCAAAAGGACACATATGGTGAGTATCTTGGGGTGATTCGGGTTAGTCCACTTGGATCAATCCTTGCACTAAGAAGATAAGTGGCTAAATAAAGGTGGCTTCTAACCTATGGTTCTTAGTAATGGCTTCTGTTCATAACACCCCTCTTGCTCCTCATAAAGGACTAGGACCTCGCGGCCTCAAGAGTACCTTAAGCATTCTTGCTCAATGCTTTCCCCATGGTCGCAATCCCATGAGCTACTCACATTAAGTGAAGACAAGTGTTATGTCTAGCAAGGTTTTGTGTCCTCGATAGCCTTGAGATTATAGTGAGTTGGAATAGCTGACAAAAGGCTTGTCCCCACTTGGGTCATTCCTCTTGATTGCTCAAGAGCAAACCCACTAAAGGATCCTAAACTAAACACAAAGAGTGGATGATTTTTGAGGTTCAAGATTTTTGGTTCACCACAAGGGTGAAGAGCATACTCCCCTATCTCAAAAATTTCTCTCAAACACACCAAGCAAAGATTCAATTACCCCCTTGCTTTCAAAATCCCAAGATGGGTCAAGATTTCTATTTCACCACAAGGGTGAAGAGCATACTCTCCTACCACCTCAAAATTCTTACAACAAGGTATTAAGTGCCCATGAAATAAAACAACTAGTATATGCCACACTCGATAAAGAAAGAAATTAAACAAGCACTTGATTTGGTTTTTATGCTTAGGGCAGCCCTGCAAAAACCATAAGTAGCCCTCTTTGACATGCAATGTATCAATTTCTTTCAAGCAAGAGCACCTACAAAACAACTTGTTAGACCAAAAAGGGTTAGGAAAATCCAAAATCTAACAATGGTTAGCACATGAAAAATTAGATAATCTGCAAAAGTAACTGATCAAATGAAAAAATCTGAAAATGAAACCATCCTGGTTAGATTAGGCTCGGAAAGACCTTTCCAATGATATATCACACTTAAACTTTTGATATCATTTGTGAAAATTTCTCAAAAATCGGTGCCCATCTTGCCCCACGGTGGGCGCCAGAAATGTATGGATCAAAAGTGACCACACTTCTATGAATCATTACATGCAAGGTTTCTCAACAATGAGGCCTCACAAAGCAACTCATAGCTCTCTATGCATGGAGTTGCAAGGGACTATGATAAACTTGCTCTCAGCTAGAGCTATAAACTAGTGACCTTGCTAGTCAACCATACAATGAGAGATTCACAATGAAGACAATGGCAACAATGCCAATATTTCCAAATGGAATCAAGCTATGAAAGTGCAATGCAAACTAATATGAATATGCAAGATTAATCTATCAAAATGAAAGTACAATGCAACTATGGAAGGAAATAGCAATGGATTACAAATCCCCTAATTAAACTATGTGAGTTATTCTAAAGCTTGAAAGTGAAATCTAAACTATGAAAGCATAAACATGAACTACTATGCAAGAATGGAAACTAAATTATGAAGCAAATGAGGAATTCTAAGATGTAATGCAACAATGATCTCCAAAAAGCTCCAAAGTCTTCAAGAATTCCTGCAGCATAAAGTTAGCATAAAATAAGTGTCCTAGAATGAGGGAGAGAGCTCTCCTTTTATAAGAAATGAAAAGGAATAGATCATGGAAATTAAGGGGCAAAAGTCTCAATCAACAGTGGAGCTTGAAAGAGGAGCAATCCATGTGCTCAACACTAGTAAATTTGGCCTCAAATTTTGACCAAGAATTGGTTGAAATTTTGACTGAAATTAGTCAAATTTATGACCAACATTGTCGTCGGTCTTTTTTTGTTGAATTTTCAATGTACTTATAATCAGTCAAAATTTCAACTAAAACATAGGTCAAAAATTCGACTGAGTCCATGCTCCAAAATTGTCGTCATTTTTTTATAATGGTCAAAATTTTGACCAATTGTCGAACAAATTTCCACCTAAGATTGATCAAAATTTTAACCATTGGCAGCAAAAATTTCCACCAAATGTTGGTCAAAATTTTGACTAAAACATCAAATGTTCGACCAAGATGCTATACGTTCGATGGATGAGATGGTCAAAATTTTCGACCATTCAATTGGTGGAAATTTTATTGTTTTGGTCAAAATTTTGACCATCTTTTGGTGGAAGTTTTTGGTGGCATTGGTCGAAATTTCGACCAATGCTATTTTTTTTATAAAAAAAATGTTACATATGTAAGGTGCATTTAGAGTTCTTTTCATTAACCTGTGATTCATGAGTAGTGGTTTACATGAACCCATCTCTCATGAGAATGAATGGAACAGTTAGCACTCATTGGCTCTAGGTGATGCTTACGGAGGTGAAGCACTGAGACCTCCCAGGAGGTCATCCATCCCAGTACCACTCCAGCTCGAGCACGCTTAACTACAGAGTTTCCTCCATGGTTAAACCCACTCTGCTTGCATCCTCATTTGCAAAACCTTCACCAAGTGTTATGCCTTATGAAGCATTCATTAGAAAGCCCCTTAAGCTCGTTAATTAATAAGTAGGAGATATTTTCCATAGCAAGTCAAATTGTGATATTGCTATCAACATTCAACTGTGTAGTTTTTTGAGTCAAACTCATTGACCCATGATTCATGAGTAGTGGTTCACATGAACCCATCTCTCATGAGAATGAATGGAACACTTAGCACTCATTGGCTCTAGCTGATGCTCACAGAGGTGAAGCACCGGGACTTCCCGAGAGGTCACCCATCCCAGTACTACTCCAAATCAAGCGCACTTAACTATGAAGTTTCCTCTGTGGTTAAACCCACTCTGCTTGCATTCTCATTTGCAAAACCTTCACCAAGTGTTGTGCCTTATGAACCATCGATTAGAAAGCCCCTTAAGCTCATCAACTGGTTCGTAAGGCACAACACTTGGTGAAGGTTTTGCCAATGAGAATGCAAGCAGAGTGGGTTTAACAATGGAGGAAACTCCGTAGTTAAGTGCACTCGAGTTGGAGTAGTACTAGAATGGGTGACCTCTTGGGAAGTCCTGGTGCTTCACCTTTGTGAGCATCACCTAGAGCCAATGAGTGCTAAGTTTTCCATTCATTCTCATGAGAGATGGGTTTGTGTGAACCACTACTCATGAATCATGGGTCAATCAGTTTGACTCAAAAAACTACACAGTTGAATCTTGATAGCAATATCACAATTTGACTTGCTATGGAAAATATCTCCTACTTATTAATTGAGGAGCTTAAGGGGCTTTATAATGAATGGTTCATAAGGCATAACACTTGGTGAAGGTTTTGCAAATGAGGATGCAAGCAGAGTGGGTTTAGCCATGGAGGAAACTCTGTAGTTAAGCGTGCTCAAGCTGGAGTGGTACTGGTATGGATGACCTCCCAGGAAGTCTCGGTGCTTCACCTCCATAAGCATCACCTAGAGCCAATGAGTGCTAACTGTTCCATTCATTCTCATGAGAGATCCATTTGATAAAGCTTGGTGAAATAACTTCAAACATTTTGAAGCATCTATTGGATTCTGTCACCCAAAAGGAAGATGGATTTCCCAATTTAGAAATTCCAAGCCACCATCTTTAATAAATTTATCTGGATTATCTGAAATGGTCTTCAAAATTGGCCGCCAGTTCAAGTTCATTCTCCTTTCATAATACTTTATATCCATTGAGTTTAGCCATTCTTTGATGCCATCAAGAGAAGATTGAGGAATAACATCAATGCCGAGTACATCCTGCTTGAAGTCTTTGAAAACAATAGCCATATCAAATGCCTTTTGCCCAAGTCCTACTCTCTCAAGGTGAACTATCTCAATCTCACTAATGGTTATTACTAAGAAATGCAATTCCACCAACTCTACCAAATAGTTTACGGTAGGAACAATAAAAGAAAAGGCTTTGAAAGGAACTCCATGAAAACCTAGCTCTCTAAATGGTATATCAAACTCCAGTTCAAAATCTTTTAGATGAGGCTGCTCCCATAGCTCTGTTACTCGTTTAACAAACCCTTCAAACTCTCCATTGATTTGATTTTTCCTATCCGTCTCTTGCTGCTCTTCCTCAATTTCATCAGGATCATACATGGACCTTCTTGCCCCTCCTAAAGTTTGGACCATGTCCATTACTTCCACATAAAACTGGACATCCTTAGTCTTCTTAGTTCCCACCATAATATGGTTATGCAAATGAAAATGAAGCAAAGTAATCATCTCCTTCTCTGCTGGCTAGAAGAATGCATGTTGAATATTTTGATACATGATATCAGCTCTCTCTTTTACTCTCATGGTTGAATACCAAAATCCATTATAGTGGGCCTGTAGAGTTCTAGTCATCTTTCTTCCTCTTCCACCAAATGCCGGCCCAATCCACAAGTCTGCCAACCTAATTGGCTTTGTTTTTGAAAGCTGAAGTTTCTTCTAAGTCACCAGTGTAGGTCTCTCTACCTTTTTAGACTCTTTCATAGCTATAGATCATCTGTGGGATTTGATCATTTGTACCACTTGGTTGATGATGCAGGGGCATCCAGCAGGGCACCTGAGCCTAGGAGTGGAATGGCATTCAGAGATGTTCAATTGCAATGTTAGACTCAATATTCAAAGCAAAATTCATAATCAAGTCTAAAGGTCATTGTAATGTAATAAGGAATAATTTAGTATGTAAGCAAGATATGTACGTACAAAAAAATCCAGTGAGCTGTTTAACAAATCCCCAAAAGAAATCGATATAAAAAATGTAGCGAAAAAGATGTGAGTAGAATGGAAAAAGATGTGAGATGCATAAACATCAAAGATTAATATGGCTAGAAGATAGAAGCAATGAACTGTTCATGGGTTCCAAGCACTTAAAAAATGTGGAGTTCAGTCAGCCTATAGTAGCAAGCTAAAAAAATTCTTTCAAGTCATTGATTCAGTTTGCCATGTTTATTGACCTCAAATTTGGTCTTTTCATTAACCTGTGATTCATGAGTAGTGGTTTACATGAACCCATCTCTCATGAGAATGAATGGAACAGTTAGCACTCATTGGCTCTAGGTGATGCTTATGGAGGTGAAGCACCGAGACTTCTCAAGAGGTCATCCATCCCAGTACCACTCCAACTCGAGCACGCTTAACTATGAAGTTTCCTCCATGGTTAAACCCACTCTGTTTGCATCCTCATTTGCAAAACCTTCACCAAGTGTTATGCCTTATGAATCATTCATTAGAAATCCCCTTAAGCTCGTCAATTAATAAGTAGGAGATATTTTCCACAGCAAGTCAAATTATGATATTGCTATCAACATTCAACTGTGTAGTTTTTTGAGTCAAACTCATTGACCCGTGATTCATGAGTAGTGGTTCACATGAACCCATCTCTCATGAGAATGAATGGAACACTTAGCACTCATTGGTTCTAGCTGATGCTCATAAAGGTGAAGCACCGGGACTTCCCGAGAGGTCACCCATCCCAGTACTACTCCAACTCGAGCGCACTTAACTATGAAGTTTCCTCCATGGTTAAATCCACTCTTCTTGCATTCTCATTTGCAAAACCTTCACCAAGTGTTGTGCCTTATGAACCATCGATTAGAAAGACCCTTAAGCTCATCAAATGGTTCGTAAGGTGCAACACTTGGTGAAGGTTTTGCAAATGAGAATGCAAGCAGAGTGGGTTTAACTAGGGAGGAAACTTCGTAGTTAAGTGTGCTCGAGTTGGAGTAGTACTAGAATGGGTGACCTCTCGGGAAGTCCCAGTGCTTCACCTCTGTGAGCATCACCTAGAGCCAATGAGTGCTAAGTGTTCCATTCATTCTCATGAGAGATGGGTTCATGTGAAGCAGAGTATCAAAACCCGTAGTGAGTTAGGCGAGTTATCCTGACTCGCAGGTCAAACCATGGCTCCTGGGTTTTGGTGACCCAGCCGAGTCATGGGCTGAGTTATGGGGCATGACCCACGTGACTCACCAAGTCAGCAGGTCATGGCTATAACTCGCGGGTCCGTGCCTCATGACCCACGCCACGGCAGGTCCGAGCCATAGACTTGTCAACAACAGTGATATACATGTTGTTGAAGGATGAGAAAAATTGTGACAATCACTTAGAACAAGACAATAATCTATTGTTTCAAGAAGGAAGACTGTGCCAATGATGCAGTCATAATAACAATGATATGAGCAATAATCCACGAATGAGAGCAGCAAACAAAAGGATGTAGAAGACAGTATGCTAGAGGACAGTGGCTTTCATTTTTATGACAGTGATAAAAAATGGAGAAATGCAGAAGAATATCGGTGAAAATCATGACTGTTATGAGAGGACATGATAATTAACAAATAGTCACATCAATGTCTAAGGACATTGATCATCTTCATGAATCTCTAATGACAGTAGGCTTCATGAATTTCTGATGACAGTAGTCTTCAGTGAGTGTTCAAGGACAGTGTTCAAAGAAAGAAGACAACAAACAGAAGAATGAATCCTAAAGCAGTCATTAGTCATGAAAAGTCACTGATAAAAGATGATTAAAAGCAGTGTTTTGCAATGTGATAGCAGTGAAAAGAAAATCGATCAGAGCAGTGATGTATAGTAGTGATTGCATGATGAAACAATGACATATACTGTTAGAAACAGTGACATTCACTGTTAGAGCAGTCACAATAAGGATTAGAACAGTAAGTAAATGATAAGTCATGAAGAGCAGTCCAAGGAATGTCAAAAAAGTTAGCCAATGAATAAATAAGAAGAATCATAAAGAAATGAGAATAGCTGATGATGTATCACAAGAATATCAGTTAGAACAGCCATGATTCATCAATGAGCATTCATGAGTTGTTAAAGGGAATAGTAGGACAAACGCCTTGGGACAATGAAGATTGAAATGCTAAGAATCAATGATCCACAAGATTCAAATTGGAGAGATGGAATGAAGACAGTGAATGTAATGGAAAAAATAGTGATCAAATTGCCTTGGTTATTGATTGAATCTACACATTTGAATATCTATATATATTGAACTAGCAAATAAGAAAAGACGTGACTGTTCACATTAGAAATGACATGTTAGTTCATAATGAAGTGATGTGACTGTTCATAACAATTACCATTTGTTCCCTTCATTATCGATTATACTTTTTTCTCTTAACCATATCCTTTAGATGTTATTTGACCTTTAGATGTGATGTGATGTGTTTTTAAGCTTTATTCAATAATGGGTGCCTGAAACAAGTTTTAAATTTTAAGAAATCTCTATTTTTTTTTTGTCGAGTCATAGTCGAGTCGTTGCCGAGTCATCAGTGAGTCACGGGTCGAGTCGGCCTTGCCGAGTTCAAGTTTTGATTCGTTGGTGTCAACCACTACTCATGAATCATGGGTCAATGAGTTTGACTCAAAAAACTACACAGTTGAATCTTGATAGCAATATCACAATTTGACTTGCTGTGGAAAATATCTCCTACTCATTAATTGATGAGATTAAGGGGCTTTCTAATGAATGTTTCATAAGGCATAACACTTGGTGAAGGTTTTGCAAATGAGGATGCAAGTAGAGTGGGTTTAACCATGGAGGAAACTCCATAGTTAAGCGTGCTCAAGCTGGAGTGGTACTGGGATGGATGACCTCCCAGGAAGTCCCGGTGCTTCACCTCTGTAAGCATCACCTAGAGCCAATGAGTGGTAACTGTTCCATTCATTCTCATGAGAGATGGGTTCATGTAAACCACTACTCATGAATCACAGGTTAATGAAAAGAACTCTGAATTTCTGAATTGGGAAATCTATCTTCCTTTTAGGTGACAGAATCCAATAGATGCTTCAAAATGTTTGAAGTTCTTTCACCAAGCTTTATCAAATGGATCTCTCATGAGAATGAATGGAACAGTTAGCACTCATTGGCTCTAGGTGATGCTTATGGAGGTGAAGCACTGGGACTTCCTGGGAGGTCATCCATCCCAGTACCACTCCAGCTCGAGCACGCTTAACTACGAAGTTTCCTCCATGGTTAAACCCACTCTACTTGCATCCTCATTTGCAAAACCTTCACCAAGTGTTATGTCTTATGAACCATTCATTAGAAAGCCCCTTAAGCTCTTTAATTAATAAGTAGGAGATATTTTCCACAACAAGTCAAATTGTGATATTGCTATCAAGATTCAATTGTGTAGTTTTTTTAGTCAAACTCATTGACCCATGATTCATGAGTAGTGGTTCACACGAACCCATCTCTCATGAGAATGAATGGAACACTTAGCACTCATTGGTTCTAGCTGATGCTCACAAAGGTGAAGCACCGAGACTTCCCGAGAGGTCACCCATCCTAGTACTACTCCAACTTGAGCGCACTTAACTACAGAGTTTCCTCCATGGTTAAACCCACTCTGCTTTCATTCTCATTTGCAAAACTTCACCAAGTGTTGTGCCTTATGAACCATTGATTAGAAAGCCCCTTAAGCTCATCAACTAGTTCCTAAGGTGCAACACTTGGTGAAGGTTTTGCAAATGAGAATGCAAGCAGAGTGGGTTTAACCACGGAGGAAACTCCATAGTTAAGTGCGCTTGAGTTGGCGTAGTACTAGAATGGGTGACCTCTCAGGAAGTCCCAGTGCTTCGCCTCTGTGAGCATCACCTAGAGCCAATGAGTGCTAAGTGTTCCATTCATTCTCATGAGAGATGGGTTCATGTGAACCACTACTCATGAATCACGGGTCAATGAGTTTGACTAAAAAAACTACACAGTTGAATCTTGATAGCAATATCACAATTTGACATGCTATGGAAAATATCTCCTACTTATTAATTGACAAGCTTAAGGGGCTTTCTAATGAATGGTTCATAAGGCATAACACTTGGTGAAGTTTTTGTGAATGAGGATGCAAGCAGAGTGGATTTAACCATGGAGGAAACTCCGTAGTTAAGTGTGCTCGAGCTGGAGTGGTACTAGGATGGTTGACCTCCCAAGAAGTCCTGGTGCTTCACCTCTGTAAGAATCACCTAGAGCCAATGAGTGCTAACTATTCCATTCATTCTCATGAGAGATCCATTTGATAAAGCTTGGTGAAAGAACTTCAAACATTTTGAAGCATCTATTGGATTCTGTCACCCAAATGGAAGATGGATTTCCCAATTTAGAAATTCCCAGCCACCATCTTCAATAAATTTATCTGGATCATCTGTAATGGTCTTCAAAATTGGCCGCCAGTTCAAGTTCATTCTCCTTTCATAATACTTTATATCCATTGAGTTTAGCCATTCTTTGATGCCATCAAGAGAAGATTGAGGAATAACATCAATGTCGAGTACATCCCGCTTGAAGTCTTTGAAAACAATAGCCATATCAAATGCCTTTTGCCCAAGTCCTACTCTCTCAAGGTTAACTATCTCAATCTCACTAATGGTTATTACTAAGAAAGGCAATTCCACCAACTCTACCAAATAGTTTACGTTATGAACAATAAAAGCAGAGGCTTTGAAAGGAACTCCATGAAAACCTATCTCTCTAAATGGTATATCAAACTCCAGTTCAAAATCTTTTAGATGAGGCTGCTCCCATAGCTCTATTACTCGTTTAACAAACCCTTCAAACTCTCCATTGATTTGATTTTTCCTATCCCTCTCTTGCTGCTCTTCCTCAATTTCATCAGGATCATACATGGACCTTCTTGCCCCTCCTAAAGTTTGGACCACGTCCATTACTTCCACATAAAACTGGACATCCTTAGTCTTCTTAGTTCCCACCATAATATGGTTATGCAAATGAAAATGAAGCAAATTAATCATCTCCTTCTCTACTGGATGGAAGAATGCGTGTTTAATATTTTGATACATGATATCAGCTCTCTCTTCTACTCTCATGGTTGAATACATAAATCCATTATAGTGGGCCTCCAGAGTTCTAGTCATCTTTATTCCTCTTCCACCAAAGGCCGGCCCAATCCACAAGTCTGCCAACCTAATTGGCTTTGTTTTTGAAAGCTGAAGTTTCTTCTGAGTCACCAGTGTAGGTCTCTCTACCTTTTCAGACTCTATCATAGCTATAGACCATCTGTGGGATTTTATCATTTGTACCACTTGGTTGATGATGCAGGGGCATCCAGCAGGGCACCTAAGCCCAGGAGTGGAATGGCATTTAGAGATGTTCAATTGCAATGTTAGACTCAATATTCAAAGCAAAATTCATAATCAAGTCTAAAGGTCATTGTAATGTAATAAGGAATAATGCTATAAAAGTAATGTAATAAGTGAAAATCCCATGTAATGAGTCAAAATGTCATGTAATGGTCATATAGGGTTAAGGTCTAAGTGGTTTTAGGTTTATAGGCATTAAATGGGTCCTTGACAAATAATAGTCTCAATGACAGAGATAGAGGATCAGTCTTCAAAAAAGGAGCATTGATTAAGGATACATTACCTTGAGACTAAGATCTTCAAAAGGTTGCAGTCAAATGGAAGATTACAATCTCAAAGGAATATAGGAGAAATGTTTGGAGACAAAATAGTGACAGAGGCTTTAATCAAAAAATGCATCCAAGAAGGTGAGTACCTGGAAGATGGTTTGCTTCAAGGAAGTTAGAATTCTATTTCCTCAGTTTGATTGTTACAGTAGAGGATAGAGAGTAGCTGTTACAGGTTCTTTGCTCTTGAGTAATTTGAACCTCAAAGGTAGAGCTCTTCTCATCTCTTTAACATTACAAGTGGCTGGTTAAAGAAGATTTCTAGGTTTGGATTGTCCATAGTAAAATTTCCCAAAGAGTGTATCGAGTCTTCCCACATAACATTTTAAGCTTGATGGGAACATAGGCAAAAAAAAAGTTTATAATTAGATTTTAACAAAATTTTAGCCCTTCCATTATATTCATATTATTTAACATCTTCATAATCACCACTGTAGCTTGCAAGGTGATTCATCAAATTAAAAAAAAAGCCTCCATGGCTTCTTACAACCTTTGAGTATTGTAAACTATAAGTAATATTCAGTAGAGAAATATAGCAAGGTAAGTGAGGACATTCTTCATTATAAGAATGAAATGATAGACAAGGGTAACTCTCAGGTTTAGTCTTTAACCATGCAAACTATAATTGTAGAGACCGGCCTAGTTATTACCATTGACATTCAATTATCTATTGAGCTTACGAGCTTGGAGAAGAGAACTGCAAACTGCAACACCCTCACCAACTATAAGAAATAGCCAATTTGGTCACAGAATTTCAGTGAACTTTTCCTTTTGAAGATTCTCCATGAGATCTGACACAAGGTTGCTCAATGCAAGCTAAAGATCATGTATACTCCTTGTTAGTATAATTCACATTGTTTACAATACAAAATAGATTTTTGTTAAATTTTGTTATAACATAAAGATAGTCACACTTATTTAAAACTTGTAAGCTTGGTGAGCACTTGGATTTTTATTGATTTATATGTAGGTTCTAGGCCAGTAATGAAACAGTACACAATTTAAAAAGGTCAAAGTTTAGAGTTTACTGTTTAAACCAAAATTCTATGAAGTGTTGATATAGTTGACATGTTTTATACAGAGTACATACTGCTGAACACATTTAAACAACACATTCTAAGCTTTCATTTCTTTGGTTGATTTATTAGGAATGCTTTTACTTAATTCAATAAGACCCACTTATTAAATTTATTAGGAATGCTATTACTTAATTCAATAATACCCACTTATTAAATGATTTTAGATGAATGACATAAACAAATCAAAACTTAAAATAAATTGTTTAAACCAAAATAATATTTTGTTCAAACCAAAATTATGATAATAGTTACCTGAAGGCCTTTCAGTTCAATTATTCTCTTGAGCTCTTTGTGCATTTTGATTCCACTGGTGTCAACAGTGGTTACAGCTGCATAAGCGAAAAAAGAGAATGAAAAGCAACACCAAAGTACAATACAAACCAAACCTGCTGGAGTTTGACCATATACAACTGTATATCTAAATCCCAGAATAAAGGAAATAGGAATGGTTGTATATGATAAAATTAGGGTGCATTTATTCCATTTTATTCTGCTCCACAGTTTTGTTACTAGAAAACCGATTACAAGTGAAGGGAAATCCTTTTACAAAAAAGAAATGATGCATCAAATATGTAAGCTTTCAGAACTTATGGCCCATATCTATAATAACATACTACAAAGTGTCTTCCTTTAGCTTGGAAAGATGCTCCTCTTCATCCATTATCCATCTCATTATCCTGCGTACATTGTAAACTTTATTAAGGTCCCCAATAAACAATCCATGTAATGAAGACTGTGGATTAGAGATGTGTCAAAGCAGAAGAGCTCAGAAGAGAAGGGTTATGGTGAATGGGTGCTCATGACATTTCTATTGCTTGGATTACTCAAAACATCAAATAACAAATAATATATAAAGTTATAAACTATTAAGGGGAGGGAGAACAGTAGTCGTATGGACTATCTTCTTCAATATCAAATACCATCATGCAATTCATTAAAATATTATGCTTAACATAATATATTCTAAAAATGACATTTTTGAAATTCTACCAAAACTTAATCTAAAAATGACTACTATTCAAAAGATGAGTTATTCGAAAGATGGGTTATTTGAAAGATGGGTTATAAATAATTGAATCAAGCATGACTACATTCAGGAAGCTGCATGACTGAATTTAGGAAGCTGACCCTACACATAGGACATTCATTATGTCTATTGAAAAATAAGATTTTAAAATAAACATAGAAAAATCACCTTTCTCTTAAGTAGCTTGAATTGGAAAAATAGATTCAAGCTACAATGCTTTGAATTCAATAAAAACTTAGAATTAAATAATATTTTGTAGCTTAGCAATTTAGGAGTGTTGGAGTGATTACTAGTTGTGATGTAGCAAGATGTGCATGAACCTTCAATGTTCATTGTGTCAATGGCAATCATCTCTTTATTGCCATCAATATTGTAGTTCTTGAACAGTGCAAAAGTTCTGCCAACTGCTATTCCTTCCTGTACGGGAATAATTCAAATCAACTAGAGGTAATAAATGTTTGCACAAATACATCCTTGAAATGAATTAACAAAGGAAAATCTGTAGGTCTAAGAAGAATGGAAAATGTTTAATTAAACAAGATCACCATCACAAAAATCTGTAAGTCTAAGAAGAATGCAAAATGTTTAATTAAACTAGAGATGTTACCAATCTCTCTTGGAATCTGACCAATGAAAATAGAGTCGTACAAGCTTAAATGCCTTAAATTGTTGAGCTTGTGAAAGTGTGATGGGATGGCAAGAAGAGGGAAGAAGGCATTGTGACTGAGGTCCAAGTGTTCTAGATAGTGCAGTTGGAATAGTCTCCCATGAAGTTGCCTCCATGTCATGAATGGATAGATTATCTAATCTTGTGCGGTACCTCTTGTCTTGGCTCTAGCAATGGCTGTGCTGGTTTCAAAAATTCTAATTTAGAAATGTATAATTCTATTAAAATAAAAGCATTAAAAATTTGACTGTTTCCAAGAAAACATAGATTGAAATGAATGTTGAAAACCATACCAGAAATATGAAGTATGTTTTTTCCATACTTCTTTGCCATATGAGGTGAGTTTAAAACTCATATCAAGCTGAAGAATCTCAAGCATAGAGTAACAAAAAGGAATGATAATAAGACACCTGAATGTGAATCTAGATCACAAAATCCTCCATATGCACCACCACTAAAATGTACATGATCCCACAACCATGTATTTCTTTGTATCATAATGATCTAATGTAGGAGAATAGAGAAGCTTGGTGAAGGAGCAGTGTTGGATGATAATTTTTTGATGGAGGTTAAGCCTGAACAGACACCAGTCATGTTGAAAGTTGGTTGCTTCGTGATTGAAGAGGTTTGGTGATGGATTACCTATAAGGGGGTCTATAGTGAGGTGTTTACATAGTTATTTTGGCCTGGAGTTGATGGGAGGGGTCCTTTTGATCAAACCCTCATGGTATGTCCCTAAAAGCAAGGGTTTGGTGGAAAATGAGTTAAGTGAAGGGTGGAGACTTGGTGAGTTGGAAATGTGTCATTTCTCAACCTCTAGAATGACTATTTCAACCATTTGAGTCTTGGGAGCAAGTGGAGTTAGGGGTTGCTATGTAAAAGTGGAGAATTAGGCCTGGTGAGGATAGGCTAGGGGTATTGGATCTTGGGTATGGTCCAAAGGAGTATAGGTTGAATCTTTCAGAGGATTTAAAGAGCCCAAATGGGTATTTAGATAATATTTGAGTTTACTTAGTTGTTTGGGGAAAGTAAGAAGAAAAGTCAATTTAATGACTGGTGAGGGCTACAAGCTTCAAGGACTGATTGTGTGTGTTGGATAGAATATGGGTTGTCCAAATCAAATCGGTTGTGGGAATATGGTGGATAGGTCATAAAAAGATGTTTTGTGAATTTAAAATGAAGGTTGGATTCTTGTGTGAAGGTTTGGTGTTTGAGAGAAACTAGGTACACTTGGGAGTCAAGGCATTGAGGGATATTGAGGTAAAGAAGCAATTGCAAAGTGGAGTGGATTTGTTGTCTGAGGGAATCAATATGGATGCCACACACCAGCTCTGTATCAGGTTGTAAGCAAAGTGGGCTTAACATTGGAGGAACCTTTGTAGTAAAGAGCACTTGAACTAGAATAATATTGGGATGAGTGACCTACTGGGAAGTAGCGTTGTCTAAAATGAATCAAGGCAGTGAACCTGTTGCAGAGGAGTGTTTGGTTGATATCCTAAAGTCAAGAACTTCTTATTTATCCTTGAGTTGAACTCTAGTTCCTTGAGTGGATTCCAAGATGTTGAATCCTTGAGTTGAACAGGGTTCCTTAAGGGGATATTAGAAGGCTCTGCATCAAAAACTCTAAGCTTGTCTTTAAAATTTGAGCTTCACTTGGTTTTGAGAATAGTTTAATATTCTCTACTAAACAAGGCCAACCACATGAAGGTGGAAGCTCATTTGGCCCCTCCCCCCCCCCCCTAACATCACTCTAAATTCCCCATTAATATTTAGTAACATTCATTCATTCATTCATTCATCTGGCATTTTTGAAATATAACATTCAATCATTATAATCACATGATAACATTCATTAACACATAAAATTCATTAACACACAACATTCATAAATAATTCATTAACACATAATTCATTAACACACAACATTCACGAATAATTCATTAACATATATTAACACACATCATTCATCAACATTACTAGTACAAAATTACATCCATTAAGACAAAGTTCTTTCATTAGCAATAAATGTTAATTACAATCATTTCTTTTTGGGTTTCTTGCTTTTTTTTTTAATCATATAATTTCTAAGAGGAAGATCAATGTCCTCATCATTCCCCTCCTCTATTGAGTCTAATCCCAACGTGTGTCTCCTCCTCATCTGTTTAGGAATAGGAGGCCGCTGCGCTGAAGGGGGGTCTGCTGCAATAACTACTTCATGAGTTAAATTCACACTTTTATATTATTGAATTACAAGTATTTATGTAAGTAAAAGAACTATAAATCAAAAAAATTAATTTAAAAGAACAAAACATAGATTTTCTTTACCTGAATGTGCCACATGATCTACATGGTGATCAGTCTGAACATCCTCTGGCACTCGTTTAGCATGACCTGATTCTGTATCCTCTAAAATATACACAAAAATGTTACACCGAGTTCAATTTAAGATGTTAAATTATATTAATAATTACATAATTATTTTTAAATAGCAAATGAGCACCTCCTTGGATAGTATGATCCACATCAGCGGCTTCATGATGCGGCGTTGTAGGCTGCATTGCAATGTAATGGACATTATTATCAAATTGATTGTTGCTCAAGTATTCAATTTCTAATATATTTTTTGGCATATTTACCTGTGCACATGATGTAGGAAACTCTTCGGTTGGGCCAGTGGAAGCTTTCCATAGGTGTTCAGCCACGCCTTGATAGCCTTCCTTGAAGGCAATTTTTCTGTGTTCTTTCGTGGCCTCTAAATTAAAATCAGAGCCCTGCATTTTTTGATTAAAGAAAATTATTTGCATTTTATAAATAATTTTTCTCTACAATTCATTTACCGCTACTTACAATGCGAGTTTTAATTTTTGAATATCCGCCAGCACCAAGTCTGTGTTGCCCAATCTTTTCTAGCCTGGCACTTGTTGCCTTTGAAGTGTCTTGCAACCTATAAAAAGTTTGAAAAAATGGTTATAAAAACATGTATATGGAATAACAAATGAAACTTTGAAATGCTGAACACATTGCCTTCAATGGTGAAAATGTCTAAAACATCATACCAAGATATTATATTGAAAAATGATGATTGCATTCAAAATTTAATTATCATCTCAAAAGTCCAAGCCAAACACCTTATCACTAGTAGTTAATACTATTGCATACCTTCTCGCATTTTTTGGTGAAACTCCTTTTTGAGCGTCCGCTTTCTCCTTTGCATCTAAAATAAATTCACTCCAATCCCTCGCTGAAATAAAGGGAGGACACTCATACTTTGGGTTCTGGATGAGACTCTTTCTATATTGGTCCCTCACAGTCTTAAGATGTTTGGAAGCTCTTTCCAAAATTTTCTTCTCATCAAAAATATTATTGCCAAACTCATGCTGTAAATCTTTGATGAGCTGATCTTTTAAACTTTTTTCTTGCAAATTCCACCTTTTAAGGAAAAACACAAAATTGTTAGATATAGCCACTAAAAGAAAAGATCGGAATGAAAGGAATAATACTATACCAATTAATGATATGAAAAAAAAATAGTGGGATAAACTTAGTTCACTTATGATGTTCCACCTTTTACGTATGGTGGGCCCGAATATATGCAATGTTAGGTCATAAAGTTTCTTATAAAACATATCATTTCCTGCAAAAAATGTCATGGGATAATCAATCCAAAACTTGTTATGAATAGGTAAATGCATATTACAATATAAAAAATAATTATTTAAAGTACCTGGAATCTGAGGACATTTTATAGGCATTGATTCATTATTGTCAATCAATAATGACGTATGCGTCACACCCGTGCTAGTAACACAGGTAGATCTAGGAAATGGTGGTGAATTTTCACCAATACATGCGGATTGATCGGTAGCAGGTGTACCAAGTGGTGCCACCGGGGTATCTCCTGCTCCAAAAAAATAATCCACTATGTGATGCACCCAAGATTAAAGTACAAATTATGAAATCATAATTAGCACAAAACCAAATATAGTAAAACAATGATTTACCAGATGCCATATCCCTTGAAGGCGTTGATGTTTGCATGGCCCTTGTGGCCGACATTGCACTCGACAATCTTCTATGGGCAACCTGGCTAGTAGGAGTCTCCTGCAATTGAGGACCTGAACAATACATTGTTAGCAAAGACATTTTCAAATAATAAAAGTAAGAGTTAACTTGAGAAGTTTTTGAATGTTCCAAAGAAAAAATTCCTTGTAACTTGTCAACTAAAGGATTATTTTACCTGAGGCAGCCGGAGGTGTACTAGTACCAGCCTCATCCTCACATTGTCCTTGACCAGGTACTAGAGATTCCATAAAATCCTACAACAAGAACACATATTACATATATTTTACTTCACAACATAAAAGAGTATAAAATATTAACCTTTATTGAAATTTTGTTATAACTAAAGATTCATTACTGCTTACTTGATACCGATGTCCGAGTGCTTTCAATTCAGTTAGCCTCCTGAGCATCTCCTCACTTGGATTTCTTTCATACAAAACGTTAATTATATCTTTATTGATTTGTTTCATTTTTTTCTTTACCATGATTATAACATTAGGCGAATCTGCAAAAAGATCATCATCATCAGGGGTAGCTATTGCCTATACTATCGAGGGTGCTTTTCCCTTATCCTGAACATCAAATTGTGATAGGAATATCAGTAAAACTATCATAAAAACTCCAAAACCATAAATAAAATAACGTAATAATATAACATTTTTCAACTATCTAATTTGTACAATTTTAATAAGGTTTACCTTTGCTGAAGAACAAGTGGGAGGAGCATCCTCATGGCCTCTATCATGTGCGGGATCCATATCATCCTATGACAAAGATTAAATATAAAAACTTTAGCGAACTAAAAGCAATAGACTTAGCAAAAAAAAACTTATTAATAGAATAGTATATAGTACTTACCACCCTCATGATAGTAACTTTGTTTGTATCTATGCGATTTAAATGATAATCTATTAGCAGTTCTTCCCCTGCACTTATTGATTTTATTGCACATACAAAAACTTGATTCCCCTCGCGCGCCTCAAATATGCAATTGGGTTGCTTATTAGTTGATGAAGGTCGCGTACTATTTATAAAACCTGCAATATTACCTGTTGCTTTTGGTCTCCCATCAATGTACATTGCAAATCTTTTACTTTGATCATTTTCTTTCCTTTGTATATAATTAGCTGATAGTGCATACCTACTCATACTTTTTTTATATTGAACAATCCGCATCCAATCATTGTAATTGTAACACAGACCGACATACTCGAACAATTCAACAACTCTATTGTAATATACCTTTATCCCATCCATGGAAAATAGGCCCAAACCATGTAATGAGGATGGAGCAATGCGATATATCCTCTCATTAACACAAAAATCAGCATTAATTGGAGGTAGCTCACTGGGTACCCATTCTTTCTCAATGTGTGTGTACTGAAAGGGCACCTTGATGTCTCCTTTAGTCTCATCATCATAAGAACATGACCCCCCATTAGCAAGGAAATATTGCATGTGTTTGTCAAATTTTTTTCTAATCTTTTGACCTCTAGTTGATCTCCCTGTTTTAGCCGTACTACATGTAGAACTTTCATCTAGCATTCCCTCATTTCCCTCATTCGATGTAGATAGATCTGACAAGTACCTATTTGGTGGGTGCTACAATCCATCAAATGAGATATTGCCATGTCAATATATATAGAATAATCAAGTCGTGACCCATACGTATAGTTCTTCTTTGTCTATACATGAGAGATATAAAATGTACTAGGTTGAAAGTGATTATATATTATATTTCTATATGGTTCTTTGTCTATATATACATTATATGATTATATAATATGTCTATTTATAACATACGTGCTCAGTGATAAACAAGAAGAATATAAGAAAATTATGCCTATTTATTGACTTATACTTGCCGATCCATGTCACTGTGCACGATCCACGCCAAAGGGGTCAAATTTATTGCATATGTTAATCATTTATCTTAAGTTAGCTAAATATTACATGATACGTATGCTACAAATAACTTAGAAGATAACATGAACAATATGCAACATCGTAAACATGAACAAATTTACCTTATGTATGGAATGCAAGATCGTCAACAGAAGGTCGGGGTGACAATGTCTGTAGTCAATTGCCTTTTTGCAAAAAGGGTGATAATCAAACACAAATATACATGTATCAATAGCAATTAATTGAGCATCATAAACAAAAAATTGGTAATTATAAATCACATATGTCGTAATCATTAGAATTGAACAGAATAAATATGTAACCATTACAATTTAAAGCAAAACATAAATATGTAATCATTAGAATTGAACACAATAAATATGTAACCATTTCAATTATTTCATTGATCATCATCATCATCATCATCATTTCCATCACCATCACCATCATCACCATCATCGCCATCATCAACAACATCACCGCAATCATCATCACCATGATCACCATCACCATCGTCATCACCATCATCATCATCATCATCATCATCATCATCATCATCATCATCATCATCATCATCATCATCATCATCATCACCACCACCATCATCATCATCATCATCATCATCATCATCATCATCATCATCATCATCATCATCATCATCATCATCTGCTTCTTCATCATCTTTAGTATCTTCTTCTTCCATAACATTATACTTTATCGGCCTTCGTCTTGGATCATGTCTAACAACAAATGACCAACCCTGTTTATGTGGAACCTCTGAGTAAAACACTTGCTCACACTGGCTTGGAAGAACATAGGGCTCATCTCCAACTGGCTGAAATGACCTTGTATTAATCATTGTAAATCCATTATCATGTTGAATAACAGTTCTATCTGGATCATTTTGATTCAATCGTAGCTTGTACCATTTGATGACAAATAGAACTACTTTGAAGGAGTTAAATTCGCACTCAATTATATCATCTAAGATGCCATAGTATTGATTTTGAGATTGTTGAGGATGTAGGTCATTTCTAGATGATATATTGGTGACCTCAAAAACTGCACTTATCCCAGAATCACAAGTTTTCTTTGTATCATCCAACTTTTTTATATGAAATTTGTGGCCATGATAGTACATAGCTTTGTGGTGCTTGACCTGCAATTTTTAAAGTGTGTAAATTATTTGTATCATGAGTTGATATGAAACATGTGAGTCATGATCATTAATAAATTTGTACGTACCTGTCCACCTCTTAAACCATGTGCTAGATCAATTACCATTGGAGTAACATTGGGATCTCCATAACGATGAGCTTCTCTAACCAATGAAGCAACACCTTCCCATGTTAATGAGAAACCATTTTGTTGACATCGTTCAATCCATACCATCATCCAATCAAGATTATTTGCAATATACAAATGTATTGCATCCCATTCTCGACCAGCTGTATCAAAAACATCTTAGATTTATTGCATCCGACTCTCGACCAGATTTATAAGAATTAATTAACTACAATAACATCTTAGATTTACCTCTCACTTTCCTCAATCTACCTTTGCCCATCAAGTGCTCCCCTTCAAATTTTTTAATGAAGTTGGGATCCCAAATATGATCTACATGGATCTTTGCTGCAAAATTAGGAAGATATTCACTAATGTACACCATGGTCTGGTATACCATATATCCCTCTACCATAGAACCCTCAGGATGTGCTCTCTGTCGAACCAAGTCTTTCAAAAATTTCAAGTGCCTCTCAACCATCCACATTGACCTAGTTGGTACAGGCCGCACAATTCAATCTCCTCAACTTGATGTAAGAGGTAATGTTCTTGTGTATTGAAAAAAGTTGAAGCTAGACACTTTTGCATTTCACACATAACAAGAGGAATTTTTCTCTTCTAGTATTTTATATCTTCTTTATTGATTTCTTTAGATGACAACCACCTCATGTATTTTCCAAGATCATATATAACTTGTTTGACACCTTTGGCAAAGTGGTGTGGGAGAGATAGAGGTAGAACATACTGCAATATTTGTAAAATGATCTCGTCAATATTTTATAAAAGAATGCAATGAAAACCACATGCAGTATACAAATATATAGTGAATACAAAGTAATATGAATTACCTTAATAAATATATGCCAATCGTGTGTTTTCATCCCTGGCCCAAATTCACTTTTCTTTGATATGAGATCATTTATGTTCGCAGCAAATCCTGTAGGAAATCATATTTTCTTTATAATTTCTTTTATAGCATTGCTCTGCTGCTCTGACAATAACCATAGAAGAGCACTTGTATCAATCTGGTCTCCATTTTGATTGGATTGAATAAAAATTTTCTTTGCATGGTTGGATTCTTCAATGTCACTACAAATTTTGATGATTTGGTCTTTGTCACGCCTTCCATACAGTATTTTCCATAATGTCTCTGTTACATTCTTTCCAATATGCATAGGATCAAACAAATGCACGATTGTGAGTTGCTCGTAGTACGGCAACCTAGTAAATTGCATAGGATAACTTTTGAGTCCTTTTGGAAGTTGGTCATTGATGCCTTGATGACCTTCACAAGCATCAATTACATCATCAGTAAACAAAACACAATATCAAAAGATAAATTTGAAACAAAACCCATCAGATGGAATGACATTACCTCGATGATTTATTTTATTGTATGCCAACTTCCATAGGCAAGGTGTCATTCTCCATGGCTTTGATGTAGTCTCTTCTTTCCCATTGAAAAGATGTTTTTCAGTAATTCGGTACTTATGATTTCTGTGGAGAAAGTGTCTATTCTCATCGAACACCTGCTTTCTCAAACTTTTTGAATGACAAGATTTTGTCTTTGGACCACAAACTGGACAATCAAATTTTTCCTTTGTTTGAAGACCTACAAGATCATGTCTAATTGGATTAAATGTGTTAACTTTGTGTTAGCACTATAACATACCAAAAAAGAGGCGTTATGAAGAGAACATACCACAAAAATGTGTTAGCCCAGGGGCATCATGTATTGTCCATACAAGCATTGCATGGAATTGAAATTGTCTTTGTCCTATTGGTCTAGAGATGTCATACATAGTGACCCCATTCCATAACACCATCAACTCGTCGATAAGGGGCTCAATATATACATTGATATCTTTAACTTGGTACTTACCTAGTTGAATGAACAAAAACATTACATAATTATTATGACCATTTTGATGGATTATTAATAATAAATTAATTTAGATGACCATTAAATCAAAAAATACCTGGAAGAATCAGTGACAACATTATGTGCTCCCTCTTTATGGACAACCAAGGAGGAATGTTATTGTTGATAACAAAAACAAGCCACACCGAGTAAGTAGATCTCATCTCTCCAAACGGATTAACACCATCTGCTGCCAATGAAAGATTGAGATTACGAGGTTCTTCTTTAAAGTGTGGCCATTTTTCTTCTATTTCCTTAAATTCTGAGCCATCTGCAGACATTCGCATAATGCCATCTTGACTTCTATTGCGTGCATGGTAATCCATAAATTGTGCCAAGCTATTGCACTTGAATAATCGTTGCAGACATGGAATAATGGGAATATGTCGAAGAACCTTGCAAGGCACCTTTTTTGTTATTCGATCTGATTGATATCTACTAATATGACAAATAGGGCATTCTGTTGCAAATTCATGCTGTTTATAATATATAATATGATCGTTCGGACATGCATGTATTGTTTGATATTCCATTCCAATATCTTTCATAATGGTAGATAATTCTTGGTACGAGCGAGGTAGGATGTTTGATGGTGGTAACAAACACTCACCTACCAACCTATGACCAAAAATATAATTTGTTAATTTAAAGAATATTAATTGCTACACGATTCATCCAATATTAATTGCAAGGGAATTATGACTAAAATAATGAAAAAAGATGACATACCTTAACATACGTGTCATTGCTACGTTGGATAAACCATTCATAACCTTCAGGTTCACCAACAACAATACAGCGACAAGAAGAGTTGTTTTAGAGCCTTCATATAGGGGCTCATGTGCCTTCTCAAGTAAAGGTACATCAAGCTCTGCATCAACATCATCATCATCTTGATCATCGTGATCATATTGATCTTCTTCATCATCGTGGTCTTCTTCCATGATATCATTACCTTCTACTTGTATGTTCACACCTCCATGTTCCCTCATTTGGAAATCCACATTCTCCAGATTGTCATGGTCCATAACATGAAATTGAGGGACGTTGACCTATATGAAAATGATGACCTTATATTAACCATGATCATTTTGTCATCATCAAATCATGTCTTATGCATTTTATAAAATATTAAAATACATACCAATGGACGAAATTCATTTCCCCCTTCAATGTGACCATGTTGCCTACAATGTTCCTTAGCTATTTTGATTAGATATCTTCAAGTCTTTAAGCCCTTACAAAGTTTGCAAGGACAATAACATTTTCCATCACCCTTTCTTTTTAAGTTAGACCATAGTCTAGCAATTGTCTCCCTATTTGTTTGTGCGTTGATATCGTCAGACATGGTCTTTCTTGAATGGAATGACTCGTTGGTGGAAGAAGGATGATTTGTTTGCAACCTGCTGATTAAAATTGTTAGTGAACAACCATTTTCTCAACCATTTTAATATCAAAAACATCATATGAAATATGTTTATCATTTAGATTTTAATGCTATATTTTAACTTTTAATCAAAATTATGTGTAATATAAGGACCCTATATCACCATTTTACTGAGAGTCAAGCATCAAGTCATCGGTAAGTTAACACAACTTGATATGAAGATCTGAAGATATTTGATACTTCCATCATCACCCATGACATAACTCTCAAGCCTAACATAAAGTCATTCATACAAAAGTAGCAACCTGTTAATTTGTTGATAGAACCCTTAATCTTCAAGGAAGTTCAAAAGTTACTTACTGCAATGATAATTTTTCCTATCTGCCACTCCACTTGGGTGGAAAATTTGGTGCATGTACAGAAGAAGCAAGAGGAGATCTGTGTTAATTTTTTAAATCTTAAAAAGGTGTTAGATTGGACACCCTAAGCCTCTGCATCAATTTTATGAGTTCACCTTTCAATAATGTTGAAGTGAGGTATTGGGCCCTCGAGAAATAAGCTTTCAGCTTGGTTAGATAATTCAAGAAGTTTAGACAATATACCTTGAGAAGCAATATATATGCCATTATGCCTGACCAAGTGGTCAAGAGATTGGTTATGTAGTCAGATTTGGGAGAGCGTCACGAGAAATAGATGGCTATTTTGCAAGAGTTTGATTTAGAGATGCATCCTATGGGATTGGTTTAGAGATGCATCCTATTTGATTTTTGAATTTAGCCACTAGTAGTTCAAAATTTGAAATGTATGGGTCTTTGACCACTTGCATTCTTCAAAGGTGGCCATGACCTTCCGAATGTAACAAACTAATCAAATAGCGTTAAGGTTTTCTTTTAAACCTTTGTATATAAAGTGACGATGTCGAGTTTTCTTCCTGGTTCTTTCCTGATTGAGCTCTTTTTGAATCAATTTTTATAAATATAAATATATATAGTGGTTCTTCCACTTTTGTCTAAACAAAATAAAATAAAACAAGATACCCTATAAGAAAAGATAATCATCTCCATCTTATCTACATTGATTCTTAGAAAATAACATACTACACAATAAAAAATAACCAATAAATGATAATCATGTCCTTCTTATCTATGTTGATTCTTATCTCTTTTATATATAATCAATTTTAGAGAATGAAATAGTATGCAATAAATGATAATCACCCCCCTTATGAAAAACAAGATAATCATCTAAGTTCAATATTCTAAAAAACAAGATGCCACTTGCAATAAAGTGACCATCTCCCTTCTATGTACGATGATTCTATAATTGAGTAAACTCTAATTCACAAGTAAAAAAATTCATACTATAATTTAGAAGGTCTAATTCACAAGTAAATAAATTCTTGGCAGCTCCTACATAACAAATTTTTAAAAATATATTGCACATTGAATCAATTTAAACCCAAGATGTATTTAAATTAAATTAAAAAATATATTCAAATTTAGATAAATCAACATGATAGATCATCAATATATCACTAAGTCTACAATAAGCAACATTTTGTTACTTAATTCTTCCTTTGTTAACCCCATCTTCTCTTCTGTGAAACATAATAAACAATCACTAACAAGCTTCTAACATCTTGTATGTTTCCATCTTCTGCAATGACTACAAAATATCTCCTACAAAAAATTCACACAAAAAACTCAAGTATAAAAATTAGAAGCACTTTGAACCTAGATATATATTAAATACTTTTGGAGGAGTTGTTTAAAGCTAACTACACATGTAAATGTGTGCACGATAAAAATGTGATCTAAATAAACATACCTATTTTAGTGGATGTTGACATATAGTCATAATAATTAGAAATATTGAAAATGAATGTCTTCAAAGATTTTATCTTTGTCATATACCTATGCAAAGATGCATGCAAAATATTGAAGCATATCGAGTATGCAATCTATTTGTCAAATGTTAAAAAAAATAATAGATCTTTTAATCTCAAATCTATAAAACATCACATATCCCAAATAATAACCAAATACAAATTATAATTTTTTTTCAAATATGGGACAATTTACTCTTAGCTTTTTTGGATAAGTATCTTGCTGATTTTTTGGTTCCTCATGCCTCTCTTCTTTTTAAATCCAAAGACCAAGAAGGTAAAAAAAGAGAGAAGAAAAACCTACATCATCTCCATTTTTATTTTCTCATTTAAATGAAAATGAGGACTTTAGCATTCTCACCCCACAATTTGGAAATTTCTAAGTAGGGAGTAAGTGACTACTCCACTAGACTAAGCAGGATAAATGGATGCAAACACATGAATCCTTCCATCAATTCATAGATACATTAATTGTTACAATATTTTCAACTTGAAACTAATTAAATAATTTAATATTTTATCTTTCATTTGTAATAGAGCTCTAGTCACCTCCATCAATATATTAATAATTAGAAATAAATTTTCACACATATACTTTGTGCTAGCTCTTCAAATGAGGACATTGATATGCCTGCAAAGATCATAAATATAGTCATTGCACATATGCTAACAAATACTAAGCAAGGTTCTTATAAATATGTCTGTAATCAAAGATTCTTTCCTCTATTATTTGATAGGTATATCTACCTTTCTCATCATGCCCAGTGAAATGAGGACAGTCTCTCTAAAGACAACATGATAATGTACACTCACTGTAAGGATAGTCACAAATGAGGATAGTCACTGTAAAGACAACACGATAATGTACACTCACTGTAAGGACAATCACAAATGAGGACAGTCACTCTAAAGACAACATGATAATGTACACTTACTGTAAGGACAGTCACAAATGAGGATAGTCACTCTAAAGACAACATGATAATGTCCACTCACTTTAAGGACAGTCACAAATGAGGACATCGATCTTATAGTGAGTGTACATTATCATGTTGTCTTCACAGTGACTGTCCTCATGTGTCATAATATTAGAAGTTCACAAAATTATTTTTGTGAACTGTAATATTATTTTTGTGACCTTGTGTAATTTCACAAAATGAGAAGTTCTCACAGTGACTGTCCCTTGTGTAATTTCCACTTGAATGAGGATAGTCACTGTAAAGACAACATGATAATGTACACTTACAGTGAGTGTAAATTATCATGTTGTCTTTAGAGTGACTATCCTCATTTGTTGAAGAAGAAAAGCATTAATGTGGCTGAATAGCAATACATTCAAGTGGCAATTACACAAGGGACAGTCACTGTGAGATGTCCTCATTTGTGACTATCCTTAAAGTGAGTGTACATTATCATGTTGTCTTTACAGTGACTGTCCTCATTTATTGAAGGAAAAAAGCATTAATGTGGTTCAATAGAAATGCATTCAAGTGCAAATTACACAAGGGATAGTCACTGTGAGATGTCCTCATTTGTGACTGTCCTTACAGTGAGTGTACATTATCATGTTGTCTTTACAGTGACTATCCTCATTTGTTGAAGGAAAAAAGCATTAATGTGGTTCAATAGCAATGCATTCAAGTGGCAATTACACAAGGGATAGTCACTGTGAGATGTCCTCATTTGTGACTGTCCTTATAGTGAGTGTACATTATCATGTTGTCTTTAGAGTGACTGTCATCATTTGTTGAAGAAGAAAAGCATTAATGTGGTTCAATAGCAATACATTCGATCAAGTGGCAATTACACAAGGGAGAATCACTGTGAGATGTCCTCATGTGTGATTGTCCTTGTCACAAATGAGGACATATCACAGTGACTGTCCCTTGTGTAATTTCAAAAAATGAGAAGTTCTCATAGTGACTATCCCTTGTGTAATTGCCACTTCAATGAGGACTGTCACTATAAAGACAACATGATAATGTACACTTATAGTGAGTGTACATTATCATGACAACATGATAATGTACACTTACAGTGAGTGTACATTATCATGTTGTCTTTAGAGTGACTATCCTCATTTGTTGAAGAAGAAAAGCATTAATGTGGCTGAATAGCAATACATTCAAGTGGCAATTACACAAGGGATAATCACTGTGAGATGTCCTCATTTGTGACTGTCCTTATAGTGAGTGTACATTATCATGTTGTCTTTACAGTGACTATCCTCATTTGTTGAAGGAAAAAAGCATTAATGTGGTTCAATAGCAATGCATTCAAGTGGCAATTACACAAGGGATAGTCACTGTGAGATATCCTCATTTATGAATGTCCTTATAGTGAGTGTACATTATCATGTTGTCTTTAGAGTGACTATCCTCATTTGTTGAAGAAGAAAAGCATTAATGTGGTTCAATAGCAATACATTCAAGTGGCAATTACACAAGGGAGAATCACTGTGAGATGTCCTCATGTGTGACTATACTTGTCACAAATGAGGACATCTCACAGTGACTGTCCCTTGTGTAATTGCCACTTGAATGCATTGCCATTGAACCACATTAATGCTTTTTTCCTTCAACAAATGAGGACATTCACTCTAATAAACCTTGGGTATCGATTGGTCCCTTGGATGAAATTTTGTTATCTAGGTGTCTTTAGGTGTTTTAAGAGTGTTTGAAAGTCTAAAACATCAAATAAGGTCTTTTAGTCTTCCAAAACAAACTTTTTGTCTTACCCGGCAAAAGTTGTTTTAAAGTTGTAATGCAACTTTTAAAGTTGCTAAGCAATTTTGAGTTTGAATTGGTTAAATGGCTACAACCATAAAAATGGTTAAGCCAATGGTGGGGAGAGCCTATTTAGGCTTCCAAATGACTGAGGAAATCGAAGAGATCCTCATTGTATTCAAATTGCTTTCAAATCAATAAAACTACCTATTTTAGAGCAATTTTCTATGCAAATCACGGTGACAGTACGGTGTACGGATGTGAAGGGGTGATCAAAACCTGTCTGAAAGTTGGAGCATCTCCATTTTATGCTTTTAGAATTGGTTTGATAACTTCGAGTCATTTTATATCAAAGTTATTCAATTTTCTTGTCTGCTGGTCTGAGAAATGCTTGTTTTCATGGTTTAGCCATTCAAATGGCCCTAACTTGAATTTTGACAAGTGATTCAATTGTGCATTTCTTTCAAAACTTTTCCCAACACAACAATATTAAAAATATTCAGAAAATCTGCAAAGTTCAAATGTTCTTCTTTGTAAGCATTAATCAGATATTCAAAAGATTTTCAATTTGTCGTTGATCATAATGCAATAGCTCAATTTCCTCATTATACTCCTTTTTTTAATATTGAGAAAATACTTATAGTCTTTCAAAATGCACATTAGGGCTTCTTAGAGAACCAATCAAACAAAGATCTGTCAAACCCAAACTTATAACCATTGTTTCACTATTTCATTCGGAACTTCCCTTAACATTTTATTATAATAATAAGCAAAGACCAACTCGGTGTAACAATTCCAAATGTGTCATGATCTACCGATACTAATTTAACTGCTTCTTGAAACATTTTAAACTTTAATACATTCAACTTTCATCAATAGGGAAGTCTCAGTTTAACTGTTACCAGAACATTGCATGTCGCCAGTCCCAAGATTAATTTTTTGATCATCCAAAACCATTCAATGCTTCATATCCAAACTAGGTTCCTTAATTTCACTATTATGATATGCAAACAGAGCATTCACTTATAAAAACTGATTTCAAATAATAGTTAGAACTTCTGTAGTGCCTTTCATAAATCGATAACAATAATCCATTTATCTTCAACACAATTCAAACATTCCGAGGCTGTTACAGATATAAAACTGTAATGTATTAAGGACTGAGCACACTGTTTCCAAATAATAAAACTGAAGCAAAATTTAAACAGAATCATTTTGAATAAAATAATAAACAGTTTCAACAAGATTCCCATCGAACCCAACTGAGTTCCTTAAAACAAACAAAGATCTTAGAAATCGCAATTCGTTAAACTCCTTTCTTAATCAAAATCGATACTAGTAAAATACCCAATCTTTAATGAACTGATTCATACAACATCAAGCTTATTTTAGGTTTCTCGATCACAATATCGGATACCCAAATTTAGATCATACCGAATTAAAATAGAGAATTTTGAAACTCATATGCATCAATGTTTAACTTAAGTTCTTCAACAAGCCGATACAAGATCTTCAAATGCAGCTTATGAGTCAGAAAATTCATACACATACATAGTTGTCCCCGCCTTCTCACCCACTCCTGCCCGCTGTCGCCCGTGCTGAAAAAGAAAGGGGTAAAGTTAAAATGAAATGCATCTTTCTTTCTTTTTTTAACATTTTATCCCCGTATTGGTCAAAATTTTGACCAACACGGGGATAAAAGGAAAATAAAAAGAAAATTTTAAGACCATTTCCACTTTGTTCAATAAATTTGGTCAAAATTTGACCTCAAATCTACTAGTGCAAGTATCCTCCAATAGGAAAATAGGAGTTGACTTTATGTTCGTATGAGACAAAAGGTGCTTTTTTTTTCTTTTTATAAAATAAGAATAGTGCTTTATTTGTGCAACTTACGATAAGAAGAAAAGGTGGGGCTTTTTATTTAATAAAAGGAGAGGAAATATTCCTTTAATGTAAATAAAGACTTTAGGATAAAATGGTTAATCGAAGGATAACAATCCAATATATGATCAAAACTAAGATTTGATCAAGAAATTGATAATGTTGAAAATATTGATTATTGATAAAACTGATTCAGGATTGAAAAATCAAATAAATGGGGCCCAAAGTCTAGGTGACCATTTTTGGGTGCATACAAGGAGTAGAGTTAAAACAAATTGGATCAGGTGCACCTGCCTTGATTTTACAGAGCCAGAAGCATAAGAGGGTATTTTTATCCTTATAATTGGTCCAGTTGTCTTGCAGAGCTCTCATACTTGGAACTAACCACTCCTAATATTTGTCTCAAGGCATATTGGCAGCTCTAGTTGGCATAAGGGTTTTCAAACACCAACAAAATGGTGACTCTGCTAGGGAATAGGGATTATAATCATAAGTGGATAGTGCAGGTTTCAAGTTGAGATTGACTCCTGACCTACCTATTTCAATCATTTGATATCGCTGGTGTTATAAATCAATTATAAATAATGTAGGTAGAAGTAGAGCTTTGACTCTTGGTCGGATTGTTTATCATATCCAGTGGTTTCCATTGAAGTGCAAAGAGTCAGTTCGAAAAGTTTTGAAATCACCTCACCAAGTTGTGAGTGGTGACTCTGAGATCCTGTGTTTGATCAGTGCAAGTTTCAAAATGAAGGAATGACGTATTCAGCTCTGATAAACAATATTTAGAATTTTGGTGAAGTTCTGTGTTGGCTGGAAGAAGTACACAGAAATAGAGATAAAGTGTATTATCCTTTTCAAGGAGGTGGCAGCTCTATAAAAATAAATCTGATGGAGTTTTGAAGTGAGCTCTGAAACTTGCCATTGTTTCCAGCCAAAGAAAGAATTGCAGCATCAGAATTTACCAGGTATTCTTCATTAGATGTTTTGTATTTGTATAATCTTATTCGGTGAAAAAGTCACCACATAAAAGGATTTTAGAATTAAGGGTATGCATATCTCTCTGGATTTGTAAATAAAAATATGGGTTGTATCTTTGAGAAAGATGCATGTGTAAGAGGTCTTATGGTTGTATAAGTTGTTTGTAATAAAATATGAAAACCTCATTAAGAGGAAGTGCAGTCTGTAATGGATTCAAGAAGAGGTTTTTCTATATAGAGGTATGCACCATTGTGTTTTGATGGCATACTTGGTTTCCCAAATGAGATTCCTACTAAGATTAGGAAGCATTTGAAGGAGTTTAAGGGGAAACAATCAGATTCAACATGTGATCATCTACAAGAGTTCACTGATCTGATGGGAGACTTCGAGATTTTCCATGAAGATGTTATCATGAAGTTGTTGGTTCAGACTTTGAAGGATGAAGCCAGGGTTTGGTTCTATTCACTGCCAGCAAATTCTATTTCTTCATGAGAGGACTTCAATTCAGTTTTCTTGGAATAGTTTGCTGAGAGAATTGATGTGAGCATTTTGTTGAACAATTTGATGGAGATTCAAATTGAAGAAGATGAATTGGTTCCACCATTCAACATCAAATTTGCTAAAACATTGCATGATATTTCAAAAGATTATAGACCTAATGATCATGTTTGTTTAATAATTTATTTGGGTGCTTTCGGTAAAAAGATGAGTTTCTTGTTGAGAAACAAAGAGCCAAATAATTTGCATCAAGCTTTCATGACAGCGACGGACATTGAAAATAACTTGAAATATAAAATTGCTAAAGGATTTTTATCTGCTGGAGTTCGTTGTCATGATGTTCCAATTGAAGAGGAAGGGTGTGAATCAGCAAATGAACATCAATATCAAAAAGTCTCCATCTCTGCCGATCTTAATGATCATGTTTCAAGTTATACTTCTGAACATAATGTGAATGAAGAAAATTTGCAGCAAACAATGCATGTCCCTGATATACAAGTCAACATGGTTAGTGAAGAAGTACAACATTTTCTTGATATAGAGATCGACATCTACAAAGGGTATATTCCAAGTAGATCTCAAATTAGTTCCTCTAGTTGTGGGGCTGCAAAGACTTATTGTTTGTAGTCAAGTATTGAAAATGAAGAAGGGGATGATCTTTCATCGGATGATGATAAAGCCCCAAATAAAGTTATGTTAGATTTCAGTGATGCTGAAAGTGAGGAAGAAGATTCAGGGAGTCAGAGTGATCTTGATCTTCTTGAAGACAAGGAAATAGTTTATGGACAACTATGTGAAGAAAATGAACAGTTATCATGTGCTGAAAGTAATTGTAAAAGAGTTGATATGACTGAAACATTAGTGAATTCTTCTGTTTCAGATGACAGTGGTGATGAAACTGATTTTTTAGTTTGTATGCTTTCATCTGTTGATCTACCATATGAAACTTTTGGTCATGAGATGTATGAGGGCTTATGTGAGCCCGAATATGAAATCATGGTAGCTCAATTTTCCCTTGAACCAGAAATGGAAGTCAGCCAGTTTGATGAAGATATTGAGGAGTTTGATATTGTTAGTAATATGGAATCAATGTCTTGTTAAGAAAAAGTTAACAATGCTAAAAATTTTCCCTACAACAATGAACTATGTCAAGGACGCATTTGTCAAAAGGAGGACATATGCAATGAGCTGCCTACTGATTTGTTCGAACCACAATTTGAGACATTTGATGAAAAGTTGAAAGAGGTTTCAGAACTTACACTAGATTGTTTACTTCAGTCAAAGGTGTGTTCTTTCCTCCCAGATTTTCATGTGAGGGGTATTAATGTCCTATTCTTAGAGAATGTTGAAGCAACACAACAAAGACATATCAATAACCGGATAGAAAATGAACCTTTTACTTTCCCATTTCAACATAATGTTTCCGCTTAGAATGAATCTAATTTCAAGCCAAGATTTGTGTTTCAAAATGATTCTCTCGAAGACTTGTATGATGTGCACATGATTGAGGTTCAAGGTTTCTCTTTTAATGTTCAAACATGTACTCAAGATGCTAATTACTTTCCATGTACGAAGTTGAAAAATTAGGACATGTTTAATGGTTCCAAATTTTACATTGGCAGTGATGTTCTGCTAGATACAGGGGCATGCTCTTCTAGTGATAAAAAATTAGATTATGATGACATGAAAGAAAGGTCTCCTTGTGAGCAGCCTTATGCAAATAAAGATGATGATGTTCTTTCCCTTTGTACCGATGGTGTTAGTTATAATGCTGATAGTGAATTCAACAGACACCAAGATGAAGATGATATTGAAAAGTCTATAGTTGATAATGCTTTTGTAAAGTTTGTAGACTTCTCCTTCTATCAGCACAAGAGAACAACTTTATTATCCCAGTATGAAAAACATTTGTGCAAACATCAAAGGCATATATATGATGGAGATGAAAGTTGTTGCAATGATGATTTGATTTGAGAGTTGACTGCCCCTGTCCCAAACAAGGAAGAAACTTGCAGCATCAATCAAGAAACCAAAGAACATGAAAATGAGATCCCATATACACTAAGCAGTGAACAAATCTCAGACCTCTTAGAAGCTGATTTTCAAAGATTGAACACTTCGCAAGATTATGTTTCATATAAGTGTGAAGGACATAGGAATGTCTCATATGCTGGTACAGATTCAGATTTTGATAACTTTAGTGTTGGAGATTCTTTTATAAATCAAGAGGCTGAGGAAAATAATGAATTTGAAAGTGCTTCCTCAACCCTACAAGCTTAAGAAGAAACAGTGTTTGATGATCCAGGTTATGTGTGCAATATAATTATAAATGCTTTTTACAGTTGGTTAATGAAGACAAAGAAGACCATGACAATATTTTGTCTTGTCATTCAGATTCTGATAATGAACAAGTCTCTTGTCCATTCATTCTTTCCTCTTTTGATGAATTTGATAGTGATTGTGACAATGTTGATGACAACAAATTTATTGATAAAAATGATGGTATGGATCAGTTGTCCTTGCGTCATGATTTTTGTGAAAAAGGTTTGTACTTCATTCACAATTCAGATTGTGAATACGTTATCAATGAACCAAGTTGTTCAATGGCTGAGGTATCTCACAAGAATACATCTGAGGATCCGGTTCCTTCTCAGTTATGTGAGTTTTTAGTAGTGCAAGATCATCATTACAGTGCATGTTTTGAGGCATTATTGGAAAAAATTTATACATCTAGTCAACATCAAGAAGAGATAAAGGATTTATCATATTTTTTGGAATATGAACGTGAGGATGACTGTGACCAGAAGGGTATGGGTTGTGGCAAGTACATAACCACTTTCCAGCTCAAATTCATTCATATATGTTGGCAACATGTTTGTCAAAAAAATTTTAGATTGCTTGTTTCATATATGAATCAGAATCATATGTTTGACAGAGGTAAACAATGGTTTCAGTTTTGAGGCTCTAAGCCTTTGCAGGTGATGTATATATTGTATAGTTGCTTTGCTTTTAGTTGTGTGGTTTGTGTCTTTCAGCACGGTTCCCAGTTTTTTGAGAGAGCAATCAGTCGGTTTTCAATTTTGAGTGGTCTGTTGTACCAAAGATTCATGAATACTTTGCATGCCCGCAAGGGGCAAGCATCCCCAATCAGAGCCACTGTTGGGACTCTGAAAAATCCATATAGTTTTGAGCCCATATTCATAAAATTTTCCTAAGCCAAATTTTGTAACCTTCAAAAGAGTAGTTTAAAGACCTAAGTTCAAGAGCATGTATACAGATGGGCCTGATGAATTCCATGTGATACAGCTTGGGGAACGGGTTCAACACTTTTCATTTAATGTGTGCAGTGGGTTGCATACCCTCAAGGGGCAAGCGTCCCCAATTAGAGCCACTGTTGGGACTCTAAAAAATCAATACAGTTTTGAGCCCATATTCATAAAATTTTCCTAAGCCAAAGTTTGTGACCTTCAAAAGAGCAGTTCAAAGACCTAAGTTCAAGAGCATGTATAAAGATGGGCCTGATGAATTCCATGTGATACAGCTTGGGGAACGGGTTCAACACTTTTCATTTGACATGTGCAGTGGGTTCCCGCTCTTAAATGAAGAATCTTAGGTGTTTAGGGAGTACCCATTTCGTGGTGTTCACCTGAATCTGCACTTTTTCCTAAGTGTCAAATCAATGTAGAAGACCCTGTTTGTAGTTGAATATCTTGTGTCTTGAAATGTTTCATGGCCCGCCACTTTGGGAATGTTTACAATGTATATCAGAGAGCTTATGTTTCAAAGCTCAAGCCATTTTGAGTCCGTTTGATAAGTTTTTGACTTCCCCAAAGTTGACTTTCTAGATTGGTCTTATTTCTCTAATGTGTCTGATTTTAGTCAGTGGCTCTATTTAACTGGTTATAACTTTTGACCCTGTGACCCTATTGAGAAATTTCCTTTTGCAACATATTCCAGGGGTCAAATACTCCTTGTGTTTCTATTTTTAGGCCATGACGAATCCACTGACTCAGTTTGCCAATCTGATTCCATCTCCAACTTTTAACATTTTAATGCGGATTAGTTGCATAGTTTAGTTGGAGGCCCTGTTCGGATAAGTGCATTAAGTGCCCTGTCATTGATCAAGAGGTGCCAGTCATTGCATCTTTTTGTTAGCATAAGAAAGAAGGTTCATGCCAATTTTCAGCCTCCCATGTGCCCGTCTGACATGTTTTCCAGAGCCATTTAGATTGCAGATTATTGAGTTTCTTGAGCAGTGCACAGTTCAGCTTTGTGAATGGCTCACTTTGCGATCTTTCTAGTTGCACCTGGATCGAGGTCAAGCATAATTGAAGGTAGATCCATAATGTAGACATCAAAGTAATTCTCCATGATAAGTTTCAGGTTATGAAGAATCCGATTGATGAATTTTCTCAATCGATTCCAAACCCAATTTCTAAGAATTTGACTATTTTCAGTTCAGGGTGTTTTGAGGGCCAACTTTGGAGATTAACAATTGATAACCGGTTGATCATTTTGGGAATCGGATTAAAGCCTTGTTTTCTATGTGTCAGAGAGAGTCTTAGTCTAGGGTTTCAGGCCGTGAAGTTTCCTTTTGATCAAGTTGCAAAGATCAGTAAAAATGTGTTTATAATATTGAAAAGTACAGATAGAAAACTTTGCAAAGTGGCTATTTTTGGAAATTCGTAGCTTTTTGCCAGATGCTCATCTCTAGTTGATAGTTGGTTTGTTCTGATCCTTGTATATGAAGCTTCTTCTACTTTCAATGGTGTGCCCTCAACTTGTAGTTTCATATTTTTCAATCATCTCTTTCTGGGTCAGCCGACAGTGATTTTCGGTTTGCGTTCTGTTGGCACTTCTGAATGGTGGTTTTAACTTTAAAAATATCTCACCTTGTTCAATTTTGGGTGAAACTTTTTTACAGGGTTGTTGTTTGTACTGCAAGGTTCATACTCACCAGCTTTCAGCTTCCAATGATTAGTTTTGATCAATGTTTTAAAAAGGCGATCAAAGGCAATTTATTCAAATTTGGCAACTGGCAAAATCGTAAAAATTGAAGTTCTTTTGGGTATCCAATTATCTAGGTCGAATCCGTTCATAAATGCCAGTCATTCTAGATCTTTTCACGTTCAGTTGTTTGAGTTCAAAAAAATTTTAGGCCGGACCCACTTGGGGTCCAGCCTGCTTCATTATTTTTGAAGTAGAACTTTGTCGGCTGCCGCTGACAGTTGATTAGTTTTAAAGAAAGGCTTGAGGATATCAAAATGAATTGGAGGACAACGGAATTATTTCTGAATTGATGTTGATATAATTCAAGTGGAAAACATCCAATCCAAAAGGAAATGAGTATCGTAAAGGATGTTACTCTGAGAAGCCGGGGATGAAAGGAGAATGCTTGATACTAATATTAATAAAGTCTTGAAGGTTGTAAATGTTTGTGTTTGCTGGTTTTCCTTTTTGTATTGCTGGACTCACCATTTGATAATGAATAAATTGAAGACACTGGAGTAAGTTTCCAAGTAGAATGGTGGGAGCACACAACAAGAAAATAAATGTAGATGGTTGCGGTGTTTTAAAAAATGACATTGATGGGCATGATTTGATTACATGTGCTGCTGTTACTGGAGCTGCTATTGCATTTTGTGCAGCAGATCGAGAATGTGCTGAAGACTTGCAGATAAATCAAATGTGTTACCCTTTTTTTTTGGTGTGATGTTTCCAATGCTGCAGGGAGGCCTTGCGTGATCTCTCAAGGTGATTGTGTTTGCATCCAAAAGTCAATAAATGGAGTGGCTCACATTTTTAATGGATGGGGCTACAAGTTTATTCTGTCTTCCTTGTTGCATACACTGTGAAAGGGGAGGATGGTGGCATGTGTACAAAATGGAGAGGAGTGCTATGCACCAAGATTTTCCTTTCCCCCAAACCTGGGCTATGTACATCAAAACATGGGATGCGTATGTAATTGTGAAGGCTGATGTTCCAAAAAGTGGATACATGTGATCCAATATCAAGCCAGCATTTGGAATAAGGAATGCACACGTGAATGGGAGTTGCTTGTAGACTGAGAATCAAATGTTTGAACACCATTGCTTGCTTAGGCTATATGGAGCCTACTCAAAGGAGTGAAAGGGGCCTCATGTTAGCATGAGAAAATGGTACATACTAGTGTATAAGCAAATAAATGCTAGCGTAAGTAATGAAAAAGACCAGCATATGGATGTGAAAGGAAATGGGGGGAACTATGAGTTTGACAGAAGGTTCGTGAGCCTCCATGAAGTTGCGCGGGTCTCTCAGTGCTATGCATAAGGTGAGAGAAGACTACCGGAGGTTTAAACCAGTATTGTTAAAACCTCTTCATTATGCATTGTGGTGTGTGTACACCCAAACAAAATGTTTGCAGGGTTAGGGGCTGGCACATTCTCATGAAAACATTTGGAAAATCTTTGGATCAAAAGCTGCTAGCATGGCATGTGTTAAGAGGTGCCTTGTGCGCCATTCTTCGGTGTTTGATCTCTGCAGATGAGGCTATGAGAGCCTTCAAAACACACAAAACATACCATTTGGAGGGAGCTGCATACACCAGTATGCCCTACACAATGATTGTGTTTGGAGCAAATTCAATGGGGTTGCCAGTAAACAAGAGGCTTCGCGTGAGGAGTTTGGAGCATCATACCAGCACAAGTATGGGGGATTTCTGTATCAAATGAAATGGCCTCACACATTAATAGCAAAGTGGATTGCATAGGTTAGGAAAGTAGAAAAAGTCTACTAGAGTTTTAATCCCACATTTGTGAAAAACAAGGGTTTTATATTGTTTAAAAGCATCAACACAAAATATAAAGATAAAATAAGTTGAGTGAGAGACTTGTTGTCGCCTCTGCTCATGTGGGCCCACTTTGACTTCCGCGCTAGTAGACGTCTTCGATTGCTAAATATAAATTTTGACAGATGTCAGCATCCAACGGATGTCACCAAAGCGCCAAGAGGAAGATGCACAAAAATTAGGATAACGAATTAACGAGATGGTGACAAGTGTCACCCGATGACGTGGCTTATATATTGCGGACTGGCGCCAAATGGATCTGCAAGCGAATAAAAATATGACTCTTGGCAGTGAATGATGATAGGACGCTGAATCTGCAAGAGAATAAAAATGTGACTCTTGGCAGTGACGCTGACGAAGTAGGATCGAGCAGGTGGTCAGCTACCTTGGGATGCATGCCGATCCGATGATTGTTGCTAAATCATGAAGTGAAGTTGCTCACTGGTTAACTATAGCGGATTAACGAGAGGTTGACATGTGTCCTGAGGTGAGTTGTCTGGTAGATGCACGGTTAGCAACGTGGACCAATCACGGAGTGGCAAGTGGCATGGGTGTGCTGGCAGGTATGACGTGACAAATGAGCTAGCTAGTCAGACCAGTCAGGCGATGCCAAGTGGCATGGGGCCTACCTCAAATTTTGAGACATGCATAAAGTTGAAATTCGAAATTATAAAGTTTGACTATATAAAAACGTAAAAAATTTAATTAATGGAGGTTGGTGATGGAAAAATGATTTTTGGGTCTTATTTTTATCCAAATGTAGACATATTATATGTTTTCGGAATTGACTCGGAAGGAGGAATGCAATGTTGGCATTTATTTTCAGTTCTGACACAGTGGGTGAGAGCAATAAAAGACTGTGTTATCCGAGGTTAATTTTGAGTAAAGATCAGATTTTTGTAAAATGTTTTTCTGGAATGTAATTGAAATCAGATTGGTCTAAGATATTTTGGAGAAGTCTTAGGGTTGACTATGTTGCCCTAGAAGTGCCCTAAATGATATTTTGTTGTATCCTTGTTCTTATAAAGGGATTTTTGTAATCATTTAGAGCTGCTGACTAGAAATTCTTGACACAGGAAGCTGAAGAGCTAAGTGTGTATCCTCAATCCAGATTGTAATATATTTTGCAGGTTGTGTCAATACAGTGGAAAAACCTTTTGTATCTTTTGCACATTGTCTAGGTGTTGTATTCTGAAATGGTTTGTAATACAAGAAATTGAGTCTTCATATTTAATACAGGTATTTAGTTTTCAGATCTCTCCTTTAGTTGTGTTTCTTGGGTTTTGAGTTTTCTGACTCTTTACACAGGGTTTACTTGTGTATATGTTTCATCTCTCAGCCTTGATCCAAGATCAGGTTAAAAGTCTTTGAGTGAAGCATAGATTCATTTGGTTCAATCAGGAAGGATGTTTGAAAGTAGTGCATGAATCTGATTTATTGTATTTATGGCTTGGAATCTGGGTTATTGTATTCTGTATCTATTTCAGATATATTGCCCAATGGATAAGGCACTGATTAGAAATTAGTATCTCCTATACTGGTTCATCTTTTTCATGGTTGTTTACATTCTGCAATAAATCATTAAATCATTACCAGTATTTACTTCATTTTACATTTATGTGTTGTCCTACCCCGTGATGGAGAGTCAATGAATAATAGGTTTTTATTTAGTACTTTCTCACTGATATCTGTTCTAAGATCCAATAATCAGTAAGGGGTAGAGTTAAAACAAATTGGATCAGGTGCACCCGCCTTGGTTTTACAGAGCCAGAAGTAGAAGAGGGTATTTTTATCCTTATAGTTGGTCCAGTTGTCTTGCAGAGCTCTCCTACTTGGAACTAACCACTCCTAATATTAGTCTCAAGGCATATTGGCAGCCCTAGTTGGCATAAGCATTTTCAAACACCAACAAAATGGTGACTCTGCTAGGGAATAGGGATTATAATCATAAGTGGATAGTGCAGGTTTCAAGTTGAGCTTGGCTCCTGCCCTGCCTATTTCAATCCTTTGATATCCCTGGTGTTATAAATCAATTATAAACAATGCGGGTATGAGTAGAGCTTTGACTCCAGGCCAGCTTGTTTATTATATCCAGTGGTTTCCATTGAAGTGCAAAGAATCAGTTTGAAAAGTTTTGAAATCATCTCACCAAGTTGTGAGTGGCGACTCTGAGATCCTGTGTTTGATCAGTGCAAGTTTCAGAATGAAGGAATGATGTATTCAGCTCTGATAAATAGTATTTAGAATTTTGGTGAAGTTCTGTGTCGGCTGGAAGAAGTACACAGAAATAGAGATAAATTGTTTTATCCTTTTCAAGGAGGTGGCAGCTCTATAAAAAGAAATCTGATGGAGTTTTGAAGTGAGCTCTGAAACTTGCCATTGTTTCCAGCCAAAGAAAGAATTGGAGCATCAGAATTTACCAGGTATTCTTCATTAGATGTTTTGTATTTGTATAATCATATTCGGTGAAAAAGTCACCACATAAAAGGATTTTAGAATTAAGGGTATGCATATCTCTCTGGATTTGTAAATAAAAATATGGGTTGTATCTTTGTGAAATATGCATGTGTAAGAGGTCCTATGGTTGTATAAGTTGTTTGTAATAAAATCTGAAAACCTCATTAAGAGGAAGTGCAGTCCGTAATGGATTTAAGTAGAGGTTTTTATATATAGAGGTATGCACCATTATGTTTTGATGGCATACTTGGTTTCCCAAATGAGATTCCTACTAAGATTAGGAAGCATTTGAAGGAGTTTAAGGTGAAACAATCAAATTCAGCATGTGATCATCTACAAGAGTTCACTGATCTGATGGGAGACTTCAAGATTTTCCATGAAGATGTTATCATGAAGTTGTTGGTTCAGACTTTAAAGGATGATGCCAGGGTTTGGTTCTATTCACTGCCAACAAATTCTATTTCTTCATGGGAGGACTTCAATTTAGTTTTCTTGGAACAGTTTGCTGAGAGAATTGATGTGAGCATTTTGTTGAACAATTTGATGGAGATTCAAATTGAAGAAGATGAATTGGTTCCACCATTCAACATCAGATTTTCTAAAACATTGCATGATATTTCAAAAGATTATAGACCTAATGATCATGTTTATTTAATAATTTATTTGGGTGCTTTCAGTAAAAAGATGAGTTTCCTGTTGAGAAACAAAGAGCCAAATAATTTGCATCAAGCTTTCATGACAGCGATGGACATTGAAAATAACTTGAAATATAAAATTGCTAAAGGATTTTTATTTGTTGGAGTCCGTTGTCATGATGTTCCAATTGAAGAGGAAGGGTGTGAATCAGCAAATGAACATCAATATCAAAAAGTCTCCATCTCTGCCGATCTTACTGATCATGTTTCAAGTTATACTTCTGAACATAATGTGAATGAAGAAAATTTGCAGCAAACAATGCCTGTCCCTGATATACAAGTCAACATGGTTAGTGAAGAATTACAACATTTTCTTGATACAGAGATCGACATCTACAAAGGGTATATTCCAAGTAGATCTCAAATTAGTTCCTCTAGTTGTGGGGCTGCAAAGACTTATTGTTTGTAGTCAGGTATTGAAAATGAAGAGGGGGAAGATCTTTCATTGGATGATGATAAAGCCCCAAATAAAGTTATGTCAGATTTCAGTGATGCTGAAAGTGAGGAAGAAGATTCAGGGAGTCAGAGTGATCTTGATCTTCTTGAAGACAAGGAAATAGTTTATGGACAACTATGTGAAGAAAATGAACAGTTATCATGTGCTGAAAGTAATTGTAAAAGAGTTGATATGACTGAAACATTAGTGAATTCTTCTATTTCAGATGAGAGTGGTGATGAAACTAATTTTTTAGTTTGTATGCTGTCAACTTTTGATCTAGCATATGAAACTTTTGGTCATGAGATGGATGAGGGCTTATGTGAGCCTGAATATGAAATCATGGTAGCTCAATTTTCCCTTGAACCATAAATGGAAGTCAGCTAGTATGATGAAGATATTGAAGAGTTTGATATTGTTTGTACTATGGAATCAATGTCTTGTCAAGAAAAAATTAGCAATGCTAAAAATTTTCCCTACAACAGTGAACTATGTCAAGGACGCATTTGTCAAAAGGACATATGCAATGAGCTGCCTACTGATTTGTTCGAACCACAATTTGAGACATTTGATGAAAAGTTGAAAGAGGTTTCAGAAATTACACCAGTTTGTTTACTTCAATCAAAGGTGTGTTCTTTCCTCCAGGATTTTGATGTGAGGGGTATTAATGTCCTATTCTCAGAGAATGCTGATAAAAATGATGGTATGGATTAGTTGTCCTTGCATCATGATTTTTTTGAAAAAGGTTTGTACTTCATTCAAAATTTAGATTTTGAATACGTTATCAATGAACCAAGTTGTTCAATGGCTGAGTTATCTCACAAGGATAAGTCTGAGGATCCAGTTCCTTCTCAGTTATGTGAGTTTTTAGTAGTGCAAGATCATCATTGCAGTGCATGTTTTGAGGCATTATTGGAAAAGTTTTATACATTCAGTCAACATCAAGAAGAGATAAAGGAAGAGTATGGGTTGTGGCAAGTAAATAACCACTTTCCAGCTTAAATTCAATCATATATGTTGGCAACATGTTTGTCAAAAGTTTTTCAGATTGCTTGTTTCATATATGGATGATAATCATATGTTTGACAGAGGTAAACAGTGGTTCCTGTTTTGAGGCTCTGAGCCTTTTTAGGTGATGTATATATCATATAGTTGCTTTGCTTTCAGTTATGTAGTTTGTTTCTTTCAGCATGGTTCCCAGTTTTTTGAGAGAGCAATCAGTCAGTTTTCAATTTTGAGTGGTCTGCTGTACCAAAGATTCATGAATACTCTGCATGCTCGCATGGGGCAAGTGTCCCCAATCAAAGCCACTATTGGGACTCTGAAAAATTCATATATTTTTGAGCCCATGTTCATAAAATTTTCCTAAGCCAAAGTTTGTGACCTTCAAAAGAGCAGTTTAAAGACCCGAGTTGAAGAACATGTATAAAGATGGGCCTGATGAATTCCATGTGATACAGCTTGGGGAACGGGTTCAACACTTTTCATTTGATGTGTGAAGTGGGTTCCCACTCTTCAAATGAAGAATATTAGGTGTTTAGGGAGTACCCATTTCCTGGTGTTCACCTGAATCTGCACTTTTTCCTAAGTGTCAAATCAATGTAGAAGACCCTATTTGTAGTTGAATATCTTGTGTCTTGAAATGTTTCATGGCCTGCCACTTTGGGAATGTTTACAATGTATATCAAAGAGCTTATGTTTCAAAGCTCAAGCCATTTCGAGTCCGTTTGATAAGTTTTTGACTTCCCCAAAGTTGGCTTTCCAGATTGGTCCTATTTCTCTAATGTGCCCGATTTTAGTCAGTGGCCCTGTTTAACTGGTTATAACTTTTGACCCTGTGACCCTATTGAGAAATTTCCTTTTGCAACATATTCCAGGGGTCAAATACTCCTTGTGTTTCTATTTTTAGGCCATGACGAATCCGCTGACTCAGTTTACCAATCTGATTCCATCTCCAATTTTTAACATTTTAATGCGGATCAGTTGCACAGTTTAGTTGGAGGCCCAGTTCGGATAAGTGCATTAAGTTCCTTGTCATTGATCAAGAGGTTCTGGTCATTGCATCTTGTTTTCAACATAAGAAAGAAGGTTCATGCTGATTTTCAGCCTCCCATGTGCCCATCTGACATGTTTCCCAAAGCCATTTAGATTGCAGATTATTGAGTTTCTTTAGCAGCGCATAGTTCAACTTTGTGAATGGCTCACTTTGCGATCTTTCCAGTTGCACCTGGATTGAGGTCAAGCATAACTAAAGGTTGATCCATAATATAGACATCAAATTGATTCTCCATGATAAGTTTCAGGTTATGACGAATCCGATTGATGAATTTTCTCAATTGATTCCAAACCCAATTTCTAAGAATTTGACTATTTTTAGTTTAGGGTGTTTTGAGGGCCAACTTTGGAGATTAATAATTGATAACCGGTTGATCATTTTGGGAATCCGATTAAAGCCTTATTTTCTATGTGTCAAAGAGATTCTTAGTCCAGGGTTTCAGGCCGTGAAGTTTCCTTTTGATCAGGTTGCAAGGATCAGTAAAAATGTGTTTATAATATTGAAAAGTACGGATAGAAAACTTTGCAAAGTGCCTATTTTTGGGAATTCGTAGATTTTTTTCCAGATGCTCATCTCTAGTTGATGGTTGATTTGTTATGATCCTTGTATATGAGGCTTCTTCTACTTTTAGTGGCGTGCCCTCAACTTGTAGTTTCATAGTTTTGAATCATCTCTTTCCGGGTCAGCCGACAGTGATTTTCAGTTTGCGTTCTGCTGGCACTTCTGAATGGCATTTTGAACTTTTAAAATCTCTCACCTTGTTCATTTTTGGGTAATACCTTTTTACAGGTTTGTTGTCTGTACTGCAAGGTTCATACTCACCAACTTTAAGCTTCCGATGATTAGTTTTGAGCAATGTTTTTAAAAGGTGATCAGAGGCAATTTATTCAAATTTGGCAACTGGCAAAATCGTAAAAATTGAAGTTCTTTTGGGTATCCGATTATCTAGGTCAGATCCGTTCGTAAATGCCAGTCGTTTTGGATCTTTTCGGGCCTGGTTGTTTGAGTTCAAAATTTTTTTAGGCCCGACCGACTTGGGGTCCAGCCTGCTTCATTATTTTTGAAGTAGAACTTTGCCGGCTACCGCTAGCAGTTGATTAGTTTTAAAGAAACGCTTGAGGATATCAAAATGAATTGGAGGACAATGGAATTATTTCCAAATTGATGTTGATATAATTCAAATGGAAAACATCCAATCCAAAAGGAAATGAGTATCGTAAAGGATGTTACTTTGAGAAGCCGGGGATGAAAGGAGCATGCTTGATACTAATATTAATAAAGTCTTGAAGGTTGTAAATGTTTGTGTTTGCTAGTTTTCCTTTTTGTATTGTTGGAATCACCATTTGATAATGAATAAATTGAAGACACTGGAGAAAGTTTCCAAGTAGAATGGTGGGAGCACACAACAAGAAAATAAATGTAGATGGTTGTGGTGTTTTAAAAAATGACAGTGATGGGCATGATTTGATTACATGTGTTGTTGTTACTAGAGTTGCTATTGCATTTTGTGCACCAGATCGAGAATGTGCTGAAGACTTGCAGATAAATCAAATGTGTTACCCTTTTTTTTTGGTGTGATGTTTCCAATGCTGTAGGGAGGCCTTGCGTGATCTCTCAAGGTGATTGTGTTTGCATCCAAAAGTCAATAAATGGAGTGGCTCACATTTTTAATGGAGTGGCTCATCTTTGGCATGGTTGTTTACATTCTGCAAGAAATCATTAAGTCATTACCAATATTTACTTCATTTTACATTTATGTGTTGTCCTACCCAGTGATGGAGAGTCAATGAATAATAGGTTGTTATTTAGTACTTTCTCAATGATATATGTTGTAAGATCCAATAATTAGTAAGTGGTAGAGTTAAAACAAATTGGATTAGGTGCACCCACCTTAGTTTTATAGAGCCAGAAGCAGAAGAGGGTATTTTTATCCCTATAGTTGGTCCAGTTGTCTTGTAGAGCTCTCATACTTGGAACTAACCACTCCTAATATTAGTCTTAAGGCATATTGGCAGCCCTAGTTGGCATAAGCATTTTCAAACACCAACATGACTTGTACAATGTTATATCTATTGCTAGTGAGTCATCTTCTTTTGTAAGCTTTCATCCAGTGATCATAGGGGTTCCTACTGGCTTGCAATCATCCTTCTTGAATTTCTTCAGTATCTATTTCACATACTTGAATTGATTAATGAAAATACCTTTTTCTGTCTGCTACACATTTAGTCCCAAAAAGTATTTGATAGGACCAATCATACTCATCTCAAACTCATTCTACATTTCTTTGGCAAATTCTACACTTAGTTTGTCATTACCTCCAAAGATAATGTCATCAACAAATATAGCTACAAGTAGTAGACCTTCATATGTCTCTCTAATGAATAGATTACAATTTGATGCTCCTTTCTTGAATCCAATCTTTGTTAGATATCCATCTAGTCTTTCATGCAATCCTCTAGAGGCTTTCTTAAGTCCATAGAGGTCCTTCTTCAATTTGCATAGCATATCAGGTCTATCTGATAGGGTGAATCCTTTTGGCTTCTCAATCTATACTTCTTCTTTCAGATCTCCATTTAGGAATGCTGATTTGACATCCATCTGATAAAATTTGAAATTTTTGACTGTAGCATAAGCTAAAAACAACTTAATAGCTTCTAATATGCTCATAGGTGCAAATGTGTTTGAATAATCAATACCTTCTCTTTGTGCATATCCTTTACATACTAACCTTTCTTTGTTTCTCACTACTATACCATCTTCATTCATCTTGTTTATGAATATCCACTTTGTTCTAATTGCATTCTTATCACTAGGTCTTGGGACCAGTTCCAAAGAGTCATTATTAATAATTTGATTGAGTTCTTATTTCATGTCATCATGCCAATTTGAATCATTGCAAGCATCTTCAACATTTAAAGGTTCAATCTGAGATAGTAAACATACCACTTCACTACTAGCTGGGTTCTTTTCTTGTGATCTTGTTAATACTTTGCCACTCTAATCTCCAATGATGTCTTTCTTGGAATGGTTTCTAGATGTAAACTTTGGAACCTTAGGTGATGTTGACTCATCATCCTTAGGCGTATCTTATTCACTTGTCTCAGGGTCATTGAACAACACATCAATGCTGTCAAACATTTCTTCAATAACTATCTCACTAGTGGAGGGTCTAGGTTCTTCTTCAATCATGGGTGAGTAATCATGATATCTTTCTTGAAACATGAACTTTTCATCAATCTTAACATCATCACTTTCAATGATCTTTTTCAATCTTAAATTGAAACATCTATAATCTTTACTTTTAGTAGACTAACCAAGGAAAATACCTTCATCACTTCTTGCATCAAACTTGCCTACTCCTTCATCCCTCTTGATGTAGCACTTGCTTCCAAAGATTTTGAAGTATTTTACTATGGGAACATTACCAAACCATAGCTCATATGGTGTTTTATCAGTGCCTGGCCTCAATTGAATTCTATTGATGGTATAGACTGCTGTATTGACCGCATCTCTCCAATAGGTGTGTGAAACTTTTCCTTCTATCATAATGGTACGTGCTATATCAAGAATAATCCTATTCCTTCTCTCTACAATCCTATTATGCTAAGGGGTTCTAGGTGCACTCAACTATCTCTTTATGCCATGTTCTTCGTAGTACTCATAGAATCTATCAGAGGTGAATTCTCCTCCTCTATCCAATCTTAAACATTTTATCTTTAGTCAAGATTCATTCTCAACGTTAGCTTTGAATATTTTGAACTTCTCAAATGCTTCTGACTTATCTTTCAAGAATGCAACCCACATCATCCTAGTATAATCATCAACAAAAAATGAAATAACTTTCACCATAGTATGATCTTGTTTGAGTTGGACCACATAGGTCTGTATGAATCAGATCCAACTTATTCTTTACAGAATTGAACTTTCTCCTAAATGAATTTCTCACATGCTTTCCCATCACACATTCCCTACATATAGTATCAACTAGCTTTGCTATGCTAGGTAGATCTCTTACTACCTTGACATTTCTTATCTTTGTCAAAATTGATATGACATAGTCTTTTATGCCACAACCAGCTGTCATCAACTTTAGCAACAAAATAACTTGCTTCTAAATTGAGTTGGAAAACATTACCTATTGTCTTTGAACTTGATGCAATCATAACACCATCCTTGTTGTTAATGATGAATTTTTCATCTTTGAACTCCAATTGATAGCCTTTTCCAAGTAACTGTCCAACACTAAGAAGGTTATGTTTGAAACCATCAACATAGAGAACATCATCAGTACTGTTCTTTCCATCCAAAGTGATGGCTCCTCTACCAACTATGGATTTAGGAGTGTTGTCTTCGAATCCAACCATACCACCATTGTATTTGTCCAGATGAACAAATCTACCTTTATCACCTATCATGTGATGTGAGAAACCACTATCTATAGTCCAGTCTGTCCTTATATCTACTTGGGAAATTAATGCTAGCTTTTGTTCCTCTTTCTCATCTTTGTGATTTGGCTTATCATTCATTTTGTCTACCATAGAAATGAATCCAATTTATTCTTCACTTAATTCATCATCTGAAACTCCATCTCTAGCAAAGTAACATTCCTTAGAGTACTTGGGCTTGTAATCCTTTTGGAACTTTCTAGCTCTAGTAGGACACTTAGATGAAAAGTGACCGATCTTATTACATGAAAAGAACTTAAATGGTAATCGACCTTCATATTTTCCTTTTCCTTTCTTTTCTCTTTTGGCAATCATAGCAATAAAATCATCTAAGGTTTTCTCTTCATCATCATCATCAAAATTACTAGAAGTGTTTGTAGATTTCTTACCATGAACTGTTGCAGCTTTGAAGGCTGTCTCACTCTTTGGTTCTGACTTCAATCTTGAAATATCAAAAGAAAAGATTTTTCTAATCAAGGTCTCTTTCTTGAAGTTAGATGTAAGATGCATGGTCTCATAAAGGATGGCGATGTTACTTTCATATTCTAGAGTGAGAGTTTTCATTAACTTGTCCATAATGTCCTCTTTTGAAATCTCTCCACCATTCTTCCTGATTCCAACAACTACTTCATTTATCCTTTGATTGTAAGCTATGATATTTTCTTTAGGCATCATCTCTAATACATTGAATCTTTTCTTATAGGTATTTTTGTGCACATCCTTTTCTTGTTTGTCTCCTTCAAATATGTCTTCTAGGTACTTCCATATTTTGTGGGTGGTATCCACCTTCTTTATCTCTAAAAATTCACTATCAGATAGGGTGTTGATAAGGGCTTCTTTAGCTATAACATTCTGATGAAACAATTCCTTTTGTCTTTCAGTAGCATCATCCTTTCCAAGATCTTCTAGGGTAGGAATCTTGACTTCTTTGATAGTTACATCAAAAACTTCAAAAGAAATGCACTGCAAATGAGTCACCATCTTGTTCTTCCAATTAAGATAATTATCTCAATCAAACTTGGAATTTATTTTCTGAAGTATGCCATCTGATCAACCTCAAGTTGTTAAACTTTCTCTCTGAGGCACTTGGCTCTGATACCAACTATTAGGAATAGTCCCAAGAGATAACTGAGAGGGGGGGGGGGAGGGGGGTGTGACTCAGTTATCTACAAGTTTCAATTCTTTATCCAATTAAGTATACTTAAACATAAAGCATAAACACAATGAAAGAACACATGAACACAACACCAATATTTTAGTTACGGGGAAACCCAAATAGGTAAAAACCCCGGTGGGTATTGAGACCCACTAATATTCTGTACTAGTGTATTATGATCCTTGTTAGAAGATCATTTGCCCTGTTAGGAGTAGCTTTACAATATATTAAGTACAGTAGACTTGGTCAAGGGTCAAACCCTATTAGGAGTCTTTTACAATTGTCCCTATTAGGGGAGAGGACGCACTATCCAAGAGCTCACTTCTCAAAGGGGCAAAGCCTACAACCTTCTAAATAATAGATACCCACTATATCTGGATCTTGGTGAACTATGCTTAGACCTGTTGTCTGGATTAGTTCCAATGTAGAGCACAAATACTTTACTTGGTCGCATAGACCTTCTTCTGATGGCTCAACACTTTGCACACTCTGCTTTGGTCTTCTTAGTCAACCATGAGCCACACTTAAGCAATCACAAATGACTGCCTATAAATATCTTTCCTCTAAATGATATAATCAAGTCGGCCTATTAGAACCACCTTGAAATCATATTAGAGAAACCATAACAAACTCCAATAAACATTATGTCAACTCTACTATGCATGCAACACATTCTGGGACCTGTCTAATAAGATAATTGTAGATGCACACTACACACTATCGGCTATACCAAAACAACTGGATCTTTCTCCTCAAGCTGAATTAACTCATGCACTCTTAACCGAACATCAATAACTCTCTTCTAAGAATAACTCCAAGGGTGTATACCCCAAAGATGGGGGAAACTCAAGAACCAATAAAATCTCTATCGACTCTTCTAGATAAACATAGGAAACTGCTACTGGCGAATAGCGACTGCATAACTTCACTTCTACTAAATATCAGACTATGAGTTCATAAATAAAACATCACGACCATGTCTGCAACATATATGCAAGTGTGTAAGGCTCTATGATAATTGTACAAAACAACCATACATAAAACACTATCTATTACTCTGTCAGGAACACTAGTGACACCAACTGCTATATAACTATTTGTACTAATAGTTAACCCCTGTGCCCATGATATCATGCTGATATCATGTCCATGCTTCATATATTGAAAGCTTACTACATAAGACTTCCATTCATGCTACTTTCCACATGTTTTCATCAATGACAAACATATAGTCAATACTGACTTGCTGGAAAATCTCCAACACCTAAAACACCTTGAGGTTGATTTCAAGAAGCTACACGATGAGAAGTTGATGATCAACTTATAGACGTGTGAATTCGTAAAAAAAGAGCTAGTGTACCTTGGATTTGTCCTATCACATGGATATCTAAAAATGGACAAGAGTAAAGTGGAGGCTATCATGAATTGGCCTACTCCAAGGATAGTGACAGAGGTAAGAAGTTTTCATGGCCTTGCACAATATTATAGGAAATTCATAAGGCAATTTAGTGCAATTTGTGCTCCTATGCTAGACACAATCAAAGGAGGAATGAAAACCAAGTTTTTATGGAATGAACATGCTAATAAAAGCTTTGAGTTATTGAAGGAAAAGATAGCTACCCAACTTGTTTTAGTGTTGCCAAGCTTTGAGAATCTTTTCACCATTGAGTGTGATGCTAGCAATGTAGCTATTGGAGTTGTTCTAAGCCAACAGGGTAGACTAGTGGCTTTTCATTTAGAGAAGCTAAGTGAATCCAAGAAGAAGTACTCCTCTTATGATCTTGAGATGTATGCATTGGTCCAAGCTCTAAGGAAATGGAGGTACTATTTGTTTCCCAAGGAAATCATTGTGTATTCAAACACTCAAGCACTTAGTTTCCTGAATTCACAAGAGAAGTTGAGTCACAACCACATGAAGTGGGTTGAGTACCTACAAGCTTATACCTTTAATATCAAGCACAAGAAAGGTGCCTTCAATAAAGTGGTAAATGAATTGTCTAGAAGAGCTCTCACAATACAAGATATTCAGTTAAAGAGCATGGGGATAGATCTTTTCAAGGATCTATATGCAAATGATGAAGATTTTGCTGACATATACAATGTATGTGCTCAATATAAGAATCATTTTCATAGTAAATATGCTGAATATACTTTGCAAAGTGATCTCTTATTCAAGGGGAATCAATTATCTATCCTTAGAGGCTCTATTAGAGAGAATTTGATACAATAAAAGCATAATGGTGCTTTGAGTGGTCACTTTGGGATCACTAAGACTCAAGAAATTGTTCAAAGATTCAATTATTGGCCAAGGATGAATCTTGATGTTAGGAGGTATGTGGAAAGTTGTATTGTATGTCAAAAGGCCAAGGGCACTTCTTCAAATGCAGGTCTTTGTCAACCACTACCTATTCCTACTAGGCCATGGGAATGCTTGAGTATGGATTTTGTAGCTGGGTTACCCAAGACAAGACAAGGCAAGGATAGTGTTTATGTAATTGTGGATGGATTCATCAAGATGGCTCACTTTGTGCCATGTAAGACCACTAATGATGCTAGTTGAATAGCCGCTCTCTTCTTCAAGGAGATAGTGAGAATTCATGGGTTACCTATCAGTATTGTGTCTGATAGAGACACTAAGTTCATGAGTCATTTTTGGAAGACTCTTTAGCAAAGGTTAGGCACTAACTTGTCCTTTGGATTAGCCTACCATCCCCAAATTGATGGTTAGACTGAGGTTGTCAATAGAAGCCTTGGAACTCTACTAAGGTGCTTGACCAAGGAGTATGGTCAATAATGGGCTTAGTTGATTGGGCAAGCTGAATATGCCTATAATGACACTATAAATAGATCCATAGGGAAGAGTCCCTTTGAAATAGTTTATGGACTACATCCTATAGGAGTATATGAGTTAAGAGATTTAAAGGATGGAGTGAAGGGAAGTGGATATGCTAAAGACTTTGCATATGATATGCAGGAGATACATGATACAATGAGGAAGACCTTGACAGAGAACACCATGAAACATAAAGCCAAGGTGGATGAGAGTAGAAGAATAGTTTAGTTCAATATGGGAGACTTGGTTATGGTGCATCTTAACAAATCAAGACTTCAAAAGGGAGTCCCTCACAAATTGTAGATGAAGAGGATAGGTTCGTATCCTATATTGGCTAGGTATGGTGATAATGCATTCAAAGTTGAGCTACTGGAAGATAGTGAAATGTCCCCTTTCTTTAACATTGCAGACTTAGTGCATTACAAAGGACCACAACAAGATATGGACCAAAGTCTTCATGAAGTGATTAGAGATGTGAAAGATCTCCAATTACCCATTGCTACAGTCACATGAGCTGACAGTGTATTGGATACTAGAGTCTACAAACAAACTTTAACCAAAGCATACAAGGAACACTTAATAAAGAAGCATGGTCAAACCGATGCTAATGCAGTATGGATAAAGGAATCAGAATTAAAGAAGATGGTAATGGATCCAAGCATCATCAATCCAAGGGTGGATAGAACTTTTTTTTTGGGGGGGGGATGGTCCAGGAGCACACCTAGTCTAACCTCCATGATCTAGTTGTTTTGGCTTGTACTTGACTCTAGACAAGTCAAGAAGAGTAGAGTGAGTTTGTTTCAAGACCTTTGAAGGTCATTTCAATGTGGGCTAGGTGAATTAGTGATGCAGGACCATCCTGGGTGTAAGAGCAATCTTGCATCACCCAAAAATATTTATGTTTTCGTATTCAATAAGGGCTATTTTGTGCAGAGCTGCTACTTACGGAAAGTTACTATTTTTGGTAATTTTCGTATGTGCTCAGAATGATCTGATTTCTTTCTTGGAGGTTCATTTTGGTCATACAAGTCTGCCAGTAAAGTTTCATTGCCAGGTCAAGTGTACATTGGAAGATATTGAAGATTTTCGGTATTGGCAGTAGGGTACAGAAACTTTGAACTCAATTTTGAAGGCTTTAGAGGCCCCGGATGAGGTCAAAAATTTGGGTGACAAGCGCTTGCGCTAGTCAAGCCTATAGAGCACTTCGTGGCATTTCCAAAATGGGGTTATAATAGCCGATCGGGTCAATTGGTGATGACTTATGGTCTTCGGAAGTTGGGTCACCTGAAATGGCAGAAAATAATTTTCTTCAAAATTTTTGTTCGGGTTTCAAAGGTTATCTTGAGCCGACTATGATGTAATAAAATGTAAAATAAAATAATTCTAAGTTTGGTCGGCCTTATTGGCTAAAATTCTGGAACCTTCCCAGTTGGTGGAAAAATTGCCTATATAAGGAAGGCTGTATTATTGTCTTAGGCAGTTCAGAATAGTTCTGGGTAGTAGATCTGGGTAATAGTTTGAGGCTTTGTCCTATAGAATATTGTAAGGGAATGCCTATGTGGCTTTGCATATTGTAATTCTGAAAGTTTGTAATTCCACATTTGTGGAGATAATAAGAAGCCAATTTTCTATTCTTGCATATTGTTGTTGTTTCTCTATTTCTGTCATGTGTTTGTGGTATTAAGGGGAGTACCCTTCATCAATTAGTTATTAGGACTAAGGTCACACAAATGGTCATTGTTAGTAGTCTTTAAATTCTTTGTGTTAGTAGTTTGAGGTAGAGTCTTCAATATGTCTTAAACACATAAATGATGGTAATTCATGTCATAGAGATTCCATAGGATCATTAATGGTCTTGGATCCTCTAAATATAGGAGGTTAGTAGTCCTAAGAAATAGGATGATGGCATAAAGGAAAGATGCCAAAATGTTGTTAAGAAGTTGTCATGACAACATTTGCAATTATTTCAAATGTTGCATGCAACTCGGTTATCTTTGGATCCCCTTAAGAATAGGAAGTGGGAGATCAGCCAACAAGCCTGAGAATGATTGAAATGGAATCTTATGTTAAGGAAGGCTTGAATCTCAAGGATAGACATGCATTGTAATAGTTTGTGAATATTGAATAAAACTCTTCAATTCTGTTTCAAGGAAGAACCCAATATTTTTTGATGACAGTGCCTTGAAATGGATTGAAAGTTATAAACTAGTGATTTTTTAGTGTTCTTTAGGTTTTTCTAAGACTTTTTCATTTGATAAATTTTTTTTTTTGAGGTCGTTTAAGTTCTGATTTTAAGTGATATAGCTTAGTGAGTCTATACTAGTCTTGTCTTGACCAGTCAGATCTTTCATTGCTCCCCCACGAAATCTAGCCATGGGAATCACCTAAGGATAGATGGAAATGTTAAGGGAGTCACTAGTGTATATATTTTTAGGATTAGGATTCTTGAAAGTATAGAGAACTATTTTTACTACTAGGCCCTAGGCGAGCAGACAGAGCCCGATTAGAGGTCTAGGAATGAAAGATTGAAGATTTCTTGTAGGGTAGAGAGGTACTATATGACACAAGTATAGTTTCAAGTAGGGTTTCATCATATCTTATCATACTAGGTGGATTGAGTTCATACCAATCTATTTGATCAAGTTGTGAGCAAGATACAAGAAAGGTTACAATCAGTCCTAAAAATTGGGCCTATTAGCCCTATTTGTCCTAGTTTGGAGGAAGCCAGTGTATGGAGGTTTTCAAACCCTAAAACCCATTTAATGTTTTAAAACTTTCAAATGGGTATCCAAATATGTGTTTAGATTTTTGATGTGTTTGGAAAAGTTTTGGTAGAATTGGCAAAAAGTCACTGGTAAAGGCTACAAGAATTAGGCCTATTTAAGGTCTCTAAATGGTGAATCCTTGAACCCGATAAGGATAAGGTTAAAGATACTTATAAAGTGGATCAAATTGGAAAATTTATGAATCTTTTCATAAGGATGGACACCCCTACAAAGAAGATTGAAGTTTGCGAGAAGATAGCACTTAGAGCTTTCTAAGTGAGGGAGAAGAATTGTACTAAGTAAAAGGTGTTAGTCTTTCAAGGTGAAGAACAAGGGTTAAGAATTCTTAGAGAGGAGTTAGAATTGGACTTAGTTAATCATCTAAGCCAATCAGGACCTAAAAGAGATTAGGTTCCTAGAAGAGACAAGCTAGGTCTCTTGGATGAAGTGTTATCAAGCCTTGGAACACTCACATCACAAATTTAGTACAAAAATTGGTTGTACACAAATGCATATGTAAATTTAGATATTTTAAATATGTATATTTACACAAGTATATGTACACACATTTAAAACTTTATTAAAAACTCACTTGAGCAATAGTAGGTGTCGCATCCACCAAATCTATCCTGCCAAAAGGTTCTAAGCCCACACAAGAACTAGTATAATCTTCTAATTGTGCCTACAAGAATATTATACATGTGTGAATATCAGTACATGTGCATGCATTTATAATTAAATTTTCATTATTAAACTAAAAGATGAATAAGTGTACATTGTTGTAAAAGAGAAATTTAAAAGTGGTACCTGGGTTCAAGGTGTTAGCATGTGCAAAAAATTTCATGGCTCCTGGTCTTTTCCCCTACTCTCTGCAATGATTTTTCTGCTCCGTGGTTAAACCTTAGGCAAAACATTCAGAATCTAGCCGTTAGGTTTCAAAATTCAAAAGTGCCCTAGCTTTATTCTTTTCACATGTTACCTTTTTCGTAGGTCACTTAAATGCCTCTTCTACATGTGCCTTTTAGTTTCCACGTCACCCCGGTTCGCAGTTAGTCTTTCTCTGGCGGGTCCCTTTATTTTTCCTAAGTCTGCAATTGCGCCCTGCGATTTTAATATTTTTCCTAAGGTTCTCAGCTTTATCTTCCTAGGCCCGGTGTCAGAGGAGTGATAGATGGCATGTCCTTATAGGCTATCACATGGCCGCATGTCAAACTTTTCTAACATGCAATCATGCGATCGCTTGCCATCTGTCTGCGTGGGTCCCGACTCTTCGCAGTGGTCATTGCTGTTCTGTGGTCCCGGAGGTGATGATGTGGTGGCTTTGGGTTGGCTATCACATGATCACATAGCCCAAATTTTGGCTATGCGATCATGCGACTGGGTGACACGTGTCCGCGGTGCTGCGGTGGTTTTTCTTGGTGGGACCGCAACTTAATGGCAGGTAGTGGTGGCAGTTTGCTAGCAGTTAGTTGCATGTTCGCATAGCCTTTTGCAAGGCTATGCGATCATGCGACTGGCATTTTCTATCAACTCCATGCGGTGGTGATTACGGCAAGGTTGCAGTCTGCAGGTGGTCACATGTTCACATAGCCCATCTCTGGGCTATGCGATCATGCGACAGGGTACCACGTGTGCTGGGGTCCATCTGTATTTGTTGGTGGTCCCATTGGCAGGTGAGGTCATGGCAGTTTTTAGTTGGTCTGAGCTTGCAGGATGGTGGATTTGAATGCGGGCCTAGGCTGAGGTATCTCAGTGGTGACTTAACAGTCAGTAGGGTGCATCTTAGCGGGTTGTCACATGTTTGCGTAAGCCAGTTTTCCAGCTTGCAAACATGCGACATGCCCTTGTGTGGCAACGGTCTAGCATCCGCAGTTAAGAGAAGGTAATGCAAGTGGCGTGTCACATGTTCACATAGCCCATTTCTGGGCTATGTGATCATGTGAAAACTATTTGGCGTCGCCATTACGGAGTTAGCCTGAGGTACTTGGGTGGTTCAAAACATGAAGCCCGCAAGTGGATTTAGCTGTTGTGGTTCAAATTCAAATTTCTCTGTGAATGTTTTCTGTGACCGAAAAGGAATGAAATTGATGACAGGAAGGGCCAGAGTTGGTGAAACTGATCTTCTCCCCCGCTCCAGTGTGCTCTAGGGTGTGAGACGATTGCATAGGAGTGTCTTGCCATAGGGGAATAAATGAAATGTACAAAAAGTAGTTGCGGGGTCACTTCTAGTTTGAATTTTGTAGAATTTTGATTGATCTTCGGTGCCTTTTAGAGATTCTTTCATGATTGAAGATCAAGTGTTAATTACATTCAGGACTTAGTGTTTTCCATCTGAATTGTATCAGATTTTGAAATGCCTAATTGATGGAAAACTCTAACCATGGTTACCCTTAGCTTGTTGCATCCTAACTTGTGTGGGATTTTAGGGTAACCATGGGTATATATGTTATTTTTGCTGATTTTCAAAGGGTTCCAGCTAAGAGTTCTTTTTCTAGTTCCATGAAAGGTTTTGTTCTATAGATTTCCCCTTCTCTCTACATACAGGGTGTTCTATTTCCATTGCTGGTTCAGAGAATATAATACATATTGTAATAGATTTGTCTTATGTGTGAGGATTTAATATAATTTTACTATTACCAAACTATCTCCATTTGAATTCTGAGTCCATTAGTCATGCATTAAGGGTGTTTGATTTGTTTGCTTGTATTGCCTATGTGTTTGCAAGTGGAGTTGTCTTCGCAGAGATAACTAGTTCAAGGCTAGTGTTTATGTATGTATGAGCTGAGGTGTTAAAGATATTTCATGCTTGTCTTCCAGTGGATGCTAGTTAATGTATTGTCTATTTATAGGTCTCTTCTAAGGGGAGGATTAAAATCCTTTGAGTGGATAATAACATACTTAAATACACAAGTGGGTGCTAAGTTGAGATTTGGTCATGGTGTGTGATTGATGTCAGGCATCAACACATTGGGTATATTATTTTCTCATTTCATAGATGTCCCTTGCAATATTGTATTTGACTTTGTGGCCCAATGGATAGGGCACTGGTCTATCAGAGACTTAGGGCATCTCAGGGGTCCTTTCAATCCTTTTAGAATCATTTCCATTCAATCCCACCTTTTCCCTTTCATGTTGTTAGGATAGGTCTCGGGTTTTCATACTCACTCCATGCAAGTAGGGCTATTGCATGAGATATTGGCTTCATTGAGGTACAGGATACCTAGGAGTTTAAGAACCATTCCACAGTCAGTGACTTGTAGGCCTGTAGTGTGGCACAAATTGTATGAGTGTGCAGATGAGGTACACCCACCTGAGTGATGTGGAGCTCAAAGTGTAGAAGGATCTCTCTTTGATCCTTGTCAGTTGGCCCTTTTTCCTATCAGATTTGGAGTGTTGAGTGAATGTGACACTAGCCCTATCAATCCTGATGCCAAGCTAACCTTTGGGGAAAAAGAACACCAACAAGATGGTGACTCCATTGGGGAGAATAATGAAAAAGATGAATAACTGTTAGAATCTCTAGTTGCAGTCATACTGAAGTATTCACAATCTTTATTGACTAGATTGATTTTCCCATCCAAGTCACCATCAAGATGGTGACTCCGTTGGGGAAGAAGTAAATAACAATAAGCTTTCTTGCTTGGCTAGATCATCCCAGGGTCCTGGTTGAAGTTACAGAGTCAAATAGAAAAAAACACATTAGTGAAATCTTCTCACTACGTGCTGAGTGGCGACTCTGAGTTCTTAGTTTTCTCAGTGCAGTTCTTGATAAATAGTGTGTCCTGGTGTTTTGTGTTGGCTGGAAGAAGAAACAATGAAATATTTTCCTCTCAAGGAGGTGGTGAATCTGCATGACAAAGTTATTTGATGGAGCTGCAAGGTGAGCTCTAGATCTGCCTTGCTTCCAGCCAAAGGTTTCTGCTGCAAAACTTCCAGGTATTCTCCGATTGAAAATGTTTCCCTATCAAGTGTGTAGCACTGCTGTAAAGGGATGAATATTTGTGGGCAGTTCCTCATGGAGGAATATAGGCCCTTTTGTTTTGATGGCATCGAAGGTGCCCCTAATAAATTCTCTACTAAGGATAGGAAGTGCTTGCCAAGATTCATGGTTGGTGGATCTGTTTCTGCAAGCTAGCATGTTGATGTTGTCATGGGTGTTTTTGGTGATATGGATGTTGAACATGAAGATGTTTCCATGAGATTATTTGTGCAGATATTTTCTGATGGTGCAAGGAAGTGGTTCTTATCCTTGCCTTCATGTTCAATCCCCTCTTGGGATGTGTTGAGAGCTAAGTTTGTTGAGTATTTTGATAAGGTTGCTGCTCTCGAGAAGGAATTAGCAAGGTTGAAAATGGTGAACTGGCAGTTAGCAGTGGACATAAGATTGCTAAGACTGGTGGCTCCTGATGATGTTCATGAGGAGGCCAATGTTTCTGATGTTGATTCTCACTATGTAGAGAGTGTTGAATGTGAAGCTGATACTGAGGTCAATGCATATGAGGATGTTGAAGATGAATTTGAGGATGGTAGTATTTCCTTTTTGTCTGCAAATTTTTCTTCTTGTCAACATGAGAGGGCAATTTTCTTGTCCCGGATTGATGCTGTTTTGTGTGAAAGGGAAGATATTGAATATGATGCAAATGATGATTCCTGCATTGATTTATTCACACAAGATGATCTAAGGCCAGACATCTCCATTCTTGTTTTGGATAAGAATGATGTTTGCAATGACAGGGATGTAGCTGATGAAGAAGAAAATGAAGCTCAAAGTCCACTAAGTAGTGAGGTGATTTTAGCACTCTTGGCTGAGCAGTTCCAAAGGTATGCACCTTGTGTGGCCTTTGATTTGTAGCTCCCCTATGATATACATTTTGACACTGATAATGAGGCCAGTGTTCAAAGTAACCATGATGATCCATGTATATTAGGTCCCCCCTCTGGTAGTGACTCTGCAGAAAGAGAAGTAGAAGGACATGACAGTGTGTTTTCCTGTCATCAAGATTACAGTGATGAACAAATTTCTTGTTCAAGCCCTTTTCCTGTTTCTGCTAAGTATGATATTGAGTGTGACAGTATTGAGGACTTAGTCTTCAATAGTTGGGACAAAGATTCTTTTGGTGAAAATGATGATGCAATGTTCCCCTGTTATAGAAGCTTTAAAGAGGACCTTCACTTGGTTCATGATCCAGTCAGTGAGGACATCATTGGTGAACTAGGTTGCTTAGCGGTTGAAGCAATATATGAAGGTAAACCAAAGGATTCATGTCCTTTTCAGCCAGGTAATTCTATTGTAATGCATGATGCTCATTATGTTTTATTTTCTGATGCATTACTAGATCAAACTTTTGCTTCCAGTCAACAGGATGAAGTAGATGATGTTCGCTACTTCTTAGAATTTGAATGTGAGTATGATGGTTGTGACTGGAAGAGCATGGGTAGTGATCAGCATAGTTTCATTCTTCAGCCCATGAGTATTCACATATGTTTGTAGCAAGGTGGTCATGAAATTTTTAGGTGGTTGGTTGCATATGTGGATGAAAACTAGATTTTTGATGCAGGAGGGTCACTGGTTTTCTTTTGAGGCCATGAGCCTGGTTGTACATATCCTATAAATTCTATAAATATCTTTCCCTTCCCTATTGTGTGCTTTTCCTTCTTGTTCCCTGCATTTTTTGAGGTCCCTACTTTTTGTGTAGTTGGTGGTCTACTCTCCCAGTGATTCTGAATTCTTGCTATGCCTGTAAGAGACATACATCCCCAGATAGAGCCACAGTTAACATGTGCAAAAAATTTCATGGCTCCTAGTCTTTTCCCCTGCTCTCTGCAATGATTTTTATGCTCCCTGGTTAAACCTTAGGCAAAATGTTCAGAATCTAGTCATTAGGTTTCAAAATTCAAAAGTGCCCTAGCTTTATTCTTTTCACATGTTACCTTTTTTGCGGGTCACTTCAACGCCTCTTCTACATGTGCCTTTTAGTTTCCATGTCACCCTAGTTCGCAGTTAGTCTTTCTCTTTGGTGGGTCCCTTTATTTTTCCTAAGTTTGTAATCGCGCCCTATGATTTTAATATTTTTCCTAAGGTTCTCAGCTTTATCTTCCTGGGCCCAGTGTCAGAGGGGTGACAGATGGCATGTCCTTATGGGCTGTCGCATGGCCGCATGTCAGACTTTTCTGACATGCGATCATGCGACCGCTTGCCATCTGTCTGCATGGGTCCTAACTCTTCATAGTGGTGGTTGCTATTCTATGGTCCCGGAGGTGATGATGTGGTAGCTTTGGGTTGGCTATCGCATGATCGCATAGCCAAGTTTTTGGCTATGTGATCATGTGACCAGGTGACACGTGTTCGCGGTGCTGAGGTGGTTTCCCTTGGTGGGACCACAACTTAATGGCAGGTAGCAGCGGTGGTTTGCTGGTAGTTAGTCACATGTTTGCATAGCCTTTTGCAAGGTTATGCGATCATGTGACTGATGTTTTCTGTCAACTCCATGTGGTGGTAGTTGCGGCAAGGTTGTGGTCTGCAGGTGGTCACATGTTCACATAGCCCGTCTTTGGGCTATGCGATCATGTGACAGGGTGTCACGTGTGCTAGGGCCCATCTATCTTTTTTGGTGGTCTCATTGGCAGGTGAGGTCGTGGAAATTTCTAGTTGGTTTGAGCTGGCAGGATGGTGGATTTAAATGCGAGCCCAGGCTGGGGTATCTCATCGGTGATTTAATAGCCAGTAGGGTGCATGTTAGCAGGTTGTCACATGTTCACATAAGCCAGTTTTCTGGCTTGTGAACATTGACATGACCTTGTTTGGCAACGGTCTGGCATCAGTAGTTAAGAGAAGGTAATGCAAGTGGCATGTTGCATGTTCGCATAGCCCATTTTCGGGCTATGCGATCATGCGACAACTGTTTGGTGTCGCCATTGCGGAGTTAGCCTAAGGTTCTTGTGTGGTTCAAAACATCAAGCCCATGAGTGGATTTAGCCATTGTGGTTCAAATTCAAATTTCTCTGTGAACATTTCCAGCGACCGGAAAGGATCGAAATTGATGACAGGAAGGGCCAGAGTTGGTGAAACTAATCTTCTCTGCCGCTCTAGTGTGCTCCAGGGTGTGAGATGATTATAGAGGAGTGTCTTGCCTTAGGGGAATAAATGAAATGTACCAAAAGAGTTGCGGGGTCACTTCTAGTTTGAATTTTGCAAAATTTTGATTGATCTTCAGTGCCTTTTAGAGATTCCTTCATGATTGAAGATCAAGTGTTAATTGCATTCGGGACTTAGTGTTTTCCCTCTAAATTGTATCAGATTTTGAAATGCCTAATTGATGGAAAACTCTAACCATGGTTACCCTTAGCTTGTTGCATCCTAACTTGTGTGGGATTTCAGGGTAACCATGGGTATATATGTTGTTTTTGCTAATTTTCAAAGGGTTCCAACTGAGAGTTCTTTTTTTGGTTCCATGAAAGGTTCTATTTTGTAGATTTCCCCTTCTCTCTACATATAGGGTGTTTTGTTTCCATTGCTGGTTCAGAGAATATAATACATATTGTAACAGATTTGTCTTATTTGTGAGCATTTAATATATTTTTACAATTACCAAACTATCTCCATTTGAATTTGGAGTCCATTGGTCATGCATTAAGGGTGTTTGATTTGTCTTCTTGTATTGCCTATGTGTTTGCAAGTGGAGCTGTCTTCGCAGAGATAACTGGTTTAGGGTTAGTGTTTATGTATGTATGAGTTGAGGTGTTAAAGATATTTCATGCTTGTCTTCCAGTGGATGCTGGTTAATGTATTGTTTGTTTATAGGTCTCTTCTAAGGGGAGGGTTAAAATCCTTTGAGTGGATAATAACATACTTAAATACACAGGTGGGTGCTAAGTTGAGGTTTGGTCATGGTGTGTGATTGATGTTAGGCATCAACACATTGGATATATAATTTTCTTATTTCATAGCTATCCCTTGCAATATTTTATTGGACTCTGTGGCCCAATGGACAGGGCACTGGTCTATTAGAGACTTAGGGCATCTCAGGGGTCCTTTCAATCCTTTTAGAATCATTTCCATTCAGTCCCACCTTTTCCCTTTCATGTTGTTAGGATAGGTCTCTGGTTTTCATACTCACTCCATGCAAGTAAGGCTATTGCATGAGATATTGGCTTCATTGAGGTATAGGATACTTAGGAGTTTGAGAACCATTCCACATTCAGTGACCTACAAGCTTGTAGTGTGACAGAAGTTGTATGAGTGTGCAGATGAGGTACACCCACCTGAGTGATGTGGGGCTCAAAGTGTAGAAGGATCTCTCTTTGATCCTTGTTAGTTGGCCCTTTTTCCTGTCAGATTTGGAGTGTTGAGTGAATGTGACACTAGCACTGTCAATCCTGATGCCAAGCTGACCTTTGGGGTAAAATAACACCAACACAAGGAGCAAGAGAATCATCACTCTGCACTAGGGTGTCATCGATAGAAGCTACATCTGCATCAGTCTTAATCCTATCTAGTAATGAAGAGCTCAAGGGGGTATGTAGCTGAGATATGAGTGGTGTAGATTTATAAGGCTACAATAACATATCTATATATCATCCTATATTTATAGAATCATTGATGTGACTCAACCCTTAAAATAGCTCCTCAAAAGACTCTACTCCATTAATGGTGATATAGTAGAGTGTTTTAAAGACTTCTTTTCTGAATGATTTACAGAGTGTTGAGATAAGTTTTGTGAAGAGTGTTGTCTATTGTGATGCACATGATCTGATGGCATCTCCTAGATTGCTAAAAATATAGGGCCATACACAACTTCGATGATATCTCTAACACACTCTATCAGTATCCTCTCTAAGCCTATAATATAGGAATATGAATGTAGAAGATCATCTAAAAAATAAAGTATCGCATCCATATGTGTCTGATCTCCTATAAGCCCATGTATATTATCTGGTATAGGAAGACCTACATCTCTTCATGCAAGATAATCTTTGGTTCTTGACAATCTTGTATCTCGGTAGCTTGCTATATGTTCTAAGTAAATGCTTTGGAGTTCTTGGTGGAGTGTTCCTATTTTTTCACCGATGAGATCAGTTACCACTAGGTGGTGTGTTTTCTATGCTTGGTGGTTCCTTTCACTGAGTGGATTCACTATGTTTTTTTCTTCTTAGTGGCATTCTTCACTAAGTGGGTTTGGTATGATCTATGTTGCTCGGTGGCCTAGTTCAATTACATTTTTTGTTTTGGATGTTTTGTGTGGGCTGACTTGTGTATTTAATTTTGGTCATGATCTTATTGTTGGGATCTCTCATTGGGAAATGTGTGAACCTAAATCCGTTTCATTTCTTTCTCCAATACCAGATCTTGAAGATTCTTTTAGGCTAACCTGCTCGATAGCCTTTAGTATAAATGTAATGATTTGGTTTAGGTTTTAGGAGGTCAAGTTAAAAAGATAGGAAGAAAGATAGAGGAAAGATAGGAAGTTGCATATCATGGATTTCACATGCATGAATACTGTAATGTTTTGTAATTGATTCCTATCTGTATTGGCCGCAACTAAGAAGGCTTTAGAACCTGGCATGTATCAATTTTTAATGAATAAATGAATATGATATGATTCTCTTCACTCAATTTATGTTTTATTTCTTTCTTGTTTGTGATTATTCAAGGTGGTATGTTAATTGGGTCAGCCTTTTCCCCAACTTATCTTACCATCCTTGCATCAGGTTGTATTAGAGAAAGGTTAGATCAAGGGGTTCTTTCTTGTAAACCCTAGTTGGTTATTTGTTGTGGGGTAGTAGATTGTGATTTGAGTTTTAATTGCAAAGGGTTTCAAGATGGTTCGAGGAAGGAGAGATGCAGATCAAGGTTTAGCTTATATGCTAATACAAATTACCACTAGATTGGATGTTGTTGAGATAGCCCAACATCGTGGAGACATCTTGATGATGTTAGTGATAATGCAGTCAAAGAAGGGTAGGAGGTAGTTACACATGTACCTATAATACATCAAGGAGAATAAAGATTCCTAAAAGCATTGACTAGTTTGAAGGCTACACCATAGTTTAACCTTCTTGAGTATATTGGAAAGATAGATTTAGATGAATTGATGGACTAGATCACTAAGATAGAGAAATATTTTGAGTATGAGAATATATCAAATGAGAGGAAGGTGAAAATTGCAAGTGAAAAGTTGAAAGTTCATGGATCCTTGTGGTGGGAGAATCTACAATTAGATCGAAGGAAGAAAGGTAAAAACAAAATCAAGCAATGGGATAAGATGGTAAATATGTTGAAAGGGAAGTTTCTACCTTGTTATTATCAAATTAACCTAGTTAGGAGAATGCAATGTTTGAAGAAGAAATACAACTCTTTGAAGGATTACACCAAGGAGTTTTACAAGTTAGATATCTGATTTGGGCATATGTAAGATGAGGTGGAAATAATTGCAAGGTACTTGAATGCATTAAGGACTTCTATTCGAGAAGAGATCAATTTTGTCAAAATCAAGAGTATTGAGAAGACTTATCAATTTTCCATAAAAGATAAAGAGAAATATAATAAAAAATATTAGAAAAGACAAAGAGGAAGAGGTGGTAGATTCCCTAGAGGAAGAGGTAGATCATATGGTGAAAATAGTAGATTTGATCGGGACAAGAAAAACCAAGACAAAGGAAACATCAAGTGGAAAGGTGAAAGTTTATGCCGAGGAAGAGGTAATTACTCCTGAGGTGGATATGTTAAAGGAGGATTCTAAAGAAGTTGTTCTGATTGTGGAGTAGAGGGACATAGATCATTTGAGTGTACACATACAAGCAAGAAGTCTATCGTAGCATAAATACTTTGGTGCATGAAGATTCACCGAATGAAACTAAGAAGGAAGGAAACCTAATGGAACTTAGAAAATTATTGTGGAGTGAAAAGACTAAGGAAGATCTAGTAAGAAATTATTTTTTCAAGACCAAATACAAAGTTGTAGAAAAAGTTTGGAAAGTAATCATTGATAGTGGAGGTTTAAAGAATCTAGCATCAGAGGAAATGGTTACGAAGTTATACCTAGAAAGATTGAGGCACCCAAAGCCGTATCAGATATAATGGATCAAGGATGAACATACACTTATGGTAAGTGACCAATGTTTTGTAAATCTAAAAATTGGAAATTATTATGATAAGGTATTGCATGATATTATGCCTATGGACTTTATTCATATTTTGCTAGGTATACCTTGGCAATATAATAGACATGTTGTATATGATGGAGGATTGCACATATAGATTTTTTGGGCCAATGGAAAGAGACAAATATTGTTACCTTTGATTAAAGAATCCATTGCTGAGATATGTACATCTGTGAAAATTTGTTTGATGGAAGGTAGATAGTTTGTTAAGGATTTGAGGATAAATTATGGCTATTATATTGAGATCCCTAACAAACCGAGTGAGAAAAAATAAGATAAAGCTCTTTAAGAGGTTGAGAAGTTTCTCCTCAAGTACAAGGTGATCATTTTAGATAATGTACTTGATGATTGGCCGCTGATGATAATTATTAGTCATTGTATGGATCTGATTCCTGGAGCTAGTTTTTCATATAAAGCACTGCACCAATCGACACCAATCAAGAATGAGGGACTCAACTAACAAGTTCAAGAGTTGTTGCAGAAAGGTTTGATCAGAGAAATTTTGAGTCCATGTGCAATACCAACTATGTTGGAACCTAAGAAGAATGGATAATGGAGAATGTGTACTAATTCTAGAGCTATCAAAAAGATAATAGTTAAGTATCAATTTTATATACCAAAAATGGATGATATAATGAATTGTTTGAGTCGAGAAAAATATTTTACCAAGATTGATTTGATTGATTTGAAGAGACCTGGATGTCATCAAATCAAAATCATAGAAGGTGGGGAATGGAAGACTTCTCTCAAGATAAAAGAAGGTTTGTATGAATGCTAGGTTATGCCTTTTTGTTTAACTAATGCACTGAGTACTTTTATGAGGTTAATGAATGAGGTTTTGAAGAAATTATTAGGTAAATTTGTGATTGTATACTTGGATGACATTCTTATATTCAGTAAAATGAGAGAAGATCATTTTTTGCACATGATAAAGGTATTGCAAAGATTGAAAGAAGAAAAGTTGTTGATTAATCTAAAAAAGTGTTCCTTCATGAAAGAGGAGATTGTATATTTGGGATTTTTTATTTCAACTGATGGTTTGAGTGCCCTACACTTTAGAATGTTGGCAATCTATGACCATTCAATAGTTTAACCAATTTTTATTATTGAAAGTTCATAAAAAATTTAAGTTCAATTTCCAATTCTATGACCGAGACATGAGAGAATATAAAATAGAATTTAAATGAATAAATGGAGCTGATAAGAGTTTTGATGATTTGAAACAAAAGGTTTCTAAATTTCTCGTGTTAGTTTTACTTGATTTTAATAAGGTATTCTAAGTTAAATGTGATGCAAGTTGCATTGCAATAGGAGATATGTTGAGTCAAGAAGGTACACCTATTGATTTCTTCAGTGAGAAGTTGAATGGTGCTAAAAGGAAATATTTTGTATATGATCAAGAATTCTATGCTATTGATCCAACGCTGAAGAAAAGAAGACATTATTTGATGCCAAAGACAGTAAGTTTGTTGGCTATTTGTGGAACTCTTTGGAAGAAGTTGGACACCAAGTTGAAGTGTAGTTTTACATTTTATCCATAGAATGATAGAGACACAGAGGTTGCAAATAGAATTTTGGGTAACCTATTGATATGCTTAGTTGGAGACAAACTGATTAATTGGGATTTAATATTAGCACAAGTATAGTTTTCATAAAATAATTCAGTGAATAGGAGTACTGGAAAGACACCCTTTTAGATTCCTATTGGCATACAACTAAGAGGTATATCAAACTTCAAATATATTGTTGGAGAAGAGAAGAGTTGTGTTAAAGGGGAATAATTTTCTAAATTTATGAAGTCATTTCATGAGGAAGTGAAACATAATTTGGAGTAGAGTAATAAGAAACATAAGAATAGTGTAGATAGGTCTAGAACACATAATATTTTTGAGGTTCATGATGAAGTAATGGTTCATTTGAAGAAAGGAAAATTTTGTGTTGGAACATATAGTAAGTTAAAGATGAATAAATTTTGTCCCTGCAAGGTACTGAAGAAGTTTGATAGTGGAAATGATTATGAAGTATAGTTACCTAATGACATGGACATATCACCAATATTCAACATTGTATAATTGTATGAGTATTATGAGCCTGATGAAGAAGTGACAATACAAAGTGATTATCCTAAGAAGAAGATAGAACAAGTTGAAGAGCTTTTGGAACAAAGAGTTGGCAAAAGCACAAAAGGAAGGGATTGCATGGAATACTTGGTAAAGTGGAAGAAGAGACCAATTGAAGATGCTACATGGATTTATCAATCTAAGTTGGATTCAACATAGGTTGCACCTCACTCATGATTCAGAGAATCATTTCTTTTCAACCTTGGGTGTCTGATACGGGAGTATCTTGGGTTCTTGGAAATCATGTATTCAGGCAGCTTGTTAGATGTGTTTGGCAAATTTTTGGAGTTCTCATTCGAGTGTTCCTATTTGGTCATTGAAGATCTTAATTACAACTACATGGTGTGTTGTCTATGCTTGATTGTTCCTTTCACCAAGTCATTTTGTTTTGTTTTGTTCTTCTCGGTGGTGTTCTTGACCGAGTAGGTTTGGTGTGTCCTATGTTGCTTGATGGTCTAGTTTACCGAAGAGTTTAGTTTCAGATCTTTTAGCTTAGATAACTTGTACATTTAATTTTGGTCATGATCTTATTGTTGGAATATATTATTAGAAAATGTGTGGACCTAAATCTAGGTCATTCCTTTCTCCAATGTTGGACATTTAAGATTCTTTTCGGCCGACCTGTTCGGTAGCCTCGAGTATAAATGTAATGATCTATTCTAGGTTTTAGGAGGTCAAGTTAAAAAGATAGGAAGAATGATAGAGGAAAGATAGAAATATGAAGATTGTGGATCTCGCATGCATGAAGATTGTAATGTTTTATAATTGATACCTATTTGTACTGGATGCAACTAGGAAGGCCTCACAACCTGACATGTATCAAGTTTGAATGAATAAATAATTATGATATGCTTCCCTTCTCTCAATTTATGTGTTATTTCTTCTATGTTTTTATTCTTCTATATTTTGATTTTGCATCATCTCTATCGACCTCATCTCTCAGTTCTATTGTAGGACTGGATGATGCCTCACAAGATAATCTTCTTTGAATAGGTCTAGTCATAATATATGTTCCCAATTTTTTAGAATTAATTATACCCATTGTAGATACAATCTTCCCTATCCTTTGAATTGGTTTCCTCTAAGAGGTGTTAACAACTCTATCAATAGTAGCAACCATCACTCATGTCACTACTGGAGTTCTATGACCTAACAACTATCGATGAGTAGGTGAAACTTGATAATCCCTATGATACTGTTGATGATAAAAAACTCTACCACACCCATGACAAAAATATCCCTGAAGATGTAAATAGTTGATGTTAAGCACCAAATAGAACTCAATGTACAATTGCTTGAAAAAATATAATGGGATCTGGTCATTATTAGGATAATGACCATTTACAGTAAGGAATCAATGATATATCATACATTCAATTTGTGGAATCACACATCGAGTAAGCTGATATCCCATCACCTTAGCCTTTCCCTCATAAAATGGGAAGACCTCTAGTTTGATTAAATCCTTATAAACAAGGCTCTCAACCCACTCTATGGATACATCTCTAGAGAACTCATCTCCCAACTCTGCAAAAATCATCTCAATAACCTATGGTGAAAATGAAGAATGTAATCTCAATCATGATATCAAGTCATCAAAACTCTTAAAATGGTACTACAAATACCTCTATATAAACCATCCTTAGAGCTATCGATAGCATCTCCAAGTTGACCTATCTCTATAGTAGCACTCTCAAATATAGTAGCTACATCAGGATTGTGAGGATAAATAGAGGGTGCAATAGTATCCTGTCGCTAACCATGACCCTATCCCTAATCATGATCATGACCTTGATCTTGACCCTGACTCAATCCTAGACCCTGACCCTGACACTGACCATGGCCATGACCCTGACCCTGACCTTGACCCCGACCTTTACCTTGACCCTAACCGTGACCCTATCCTTTACTGTATCCCTAACTATGTATCTTAGGTGCATCATCTTCATATAAATCCTAGGGTACATCATCTCTATCATGTGTGGTTGTATAGAGGTAGCATGTGAAATAAAAGCTAAAAAATAAGTACTTGATTAAAAATTATGTAAGTGCATATAAAATGAAAACTAATATTAAAATCTAAAATTATACATTTTTTAAATTACAAATACACATTTTTTAAAGGGTATCTTAAGATGTCATAAGAGATGAATAAGGGTTCTAGAATGTCTTAAGGGGTCATAGGTGTCATAAGTGGTTCTAAGTAATTCTAAGTTACATTAATGGATCCTAGTATGTCTTAAGGGGTCTTGAGGGAAACAATGGGTCATCATATGTATTAATGGAACCTAAGACACATCAATGGGTCCTAGAACACCCTAAGATACCTTAATTGGTCTTCGATATCCTAAGGGGTCCTACGTGTCTTAATATGTCATAAGGGATGGATAAGAGTCCTAGAATGTCTTAAGGGGTCGTAGGTGTCATAAGTGGTCCTAAGGGATCCTAGATTACATTAATAGATCCTATTATGTCTTAAGGGGTCTTGAGTGTGAAAATGGGTCCTTTTTATATTAATGGATCATAAGACACATCAATGGGTCAAAGTGGTCCTATGTGTTTTAAGAGGTCTTACTAAGGGTTCTTAAAGATTGTTTTATGTCATAATGGATCTTATGTCATAACAGGTCTTGCTAAGGTTTCTTAAAGGGTTTTATAATGTCATAATGGCTCTTAAGTTATTATATGTCATCATATAAGGGTTATTATGTCCCTTTATGTCAATAATAGGTCTTGTTAAGGGTTCATAAGGGGTTTTATGTCATAATATAGAGGTTGTTCAAGAACCTTATATAATCTTGAATAAAAGATCCTACTAAGGGTTCTAGGTGTCTTAACGGGCCCTAAGTGTATTATAAGGTTTTAGGATACATACGTAAGGGGTCCTAAGAAAATATGTTAAAATTTCTATCTATACAATGTATAACAATTTTACATGTAAAATGGAAACATCTAGAATATATACATAACATTTCAGCATAAAAAAAAATTCTACATAAATTAAAAATTAAAAATTTCCATATAGTTATTAAAGTAATATTTTTTAATTAGGGTTGTCTCATTAGGATTTTCTAACTAAATTTTTCTAGTTCTAAGATTTTATAACATTTTCTAGTTCTAGGGTTTTCTAAATAACATTTTAATAACATTTTCTAACTAGTGTTTTCTAAATAATATTTTATATAACATTTTCTAACTAGTATATTTAAATATTAGTATATAGAAAGAACTTCAAATATTTAAATATCTAACGATACATGTGTACATAACATTCTCAACAACTTTATAAATTAAATTTTTTTGATATATCTAACTGAAACAATTAAAAACAAATATTTAAAAAAAATTAAATCTTTTCAAAATATGGTTTTCTTGCTAGGGATTTCTAACTAGGGTTTTCTAGATAGGGCTTTCTAACTAGGGATTTCTATTTTTTTCTAACTATGGTTTTCTAGCTTCATTTTTCTAACTAGGGTTTTCTAAAAAAAATTGAATAGGGTTTTTTAACACTTTCTAACAACTAATTTGTAAAATTGTCTAATAGAATACAAAAAAACTGTTTAAAACACAAAACTAAATAAGATATATGAGAAACAAATAATTTACAATTGATAAAAGAAAATAAAGAAGAATAATGTGTACTTGATATGAAAGACGGTTTGAAGAGGTTAAAAATCCTCACGAGATGTTTATGTTGTAGTAGGATGTTACTGGGCTCGATCTAACACCTAGAGGTCCAAATATTTAGAAAAAATTGGTGAAAATGACACTGTCACTGTAATTTATTTAAAATTCTGCTAAGGAGGTCTTTGAAGGAATTCCCCCACTTCGTTTGAACATGCTACACGGGTATGCTCGAACAAGGGGGCTGGAGTGTTAGACTACAACTGATTGATAACTTGATTGGAGAATTTAATGATACTACAAGTGATTGTTGATCACTTACCGAGCACTAAAATGTTATGTAAGATAATAGAATTAGTTTTATGTTGTCATTGATGTCAACTAGTCTTGACAGTACTTATCTTGTAAGTTACTATACCAAAACATCTAAAGAAAGGTTAAAGAGATGAATAATAGAGATATCTACATGAGGAAGATGTATATGACAGATGAGGATAAGGAATTCATTGAGTAACTTGTTGATGAGTCCATGACTTCATTATGTTGACTTTATTATGTTACAATGATCTATTGTGAAGAAAGAAGCATGCTATTACAAAGCAGTGTGGTCGGTTAATGAAGCATTTTAGTATACACCAATGGAGAGTAGTGTATACCAACAACAATATTAATTGAGCCTATGTTCACTGATGCATTTCTTTGTTAACCGAGAAAAAGGGAAAAAGAACTAAATGATTAGTTTAGCCGATAGGATTGATGAGCTGTAAAGTACCTTGATTTTAGTAATGGATAAAGTTTGTTATGAAGATCGACAACTAGAAAAATTCAAGGAAGATCCAATGAACCGAATTGAAACATGTTATTGACACATCAGCCGAGGAAAGTTAAAGTGAAAAAATTAACTAATGAGATTAAGCGGCAAAATCTAATGGACAAGAAGAAAATTGTTTACATGCCTATATAAGAGATTGATGATTTCATGATGAAACATGATGGAAGAAAAGGAAACTATAGAATTATCATGTGAACAAGTTTTCATGCAATCTGATCATATTGGTTAAGGAGAACCCTACTGCAAAGCATAACTGAATGACAGAGAGTAATAATCGATGGACAATAAGTTGATATAGTGTTGAATCAGAAGTGTTACATTGACTAGAAATATTTGTATGAGCTTAACATTGATCTGTATATTTGCAATTGAAGTTGTATTAAGGTAGATCACCTACTGTTACATATTTAACCATTGTACACAGTCAAATCTCTGCATGGAGTGGACTAAGAAAGTCTTTTTATTTATCATTCATAGAATAAACATTATTATCCTGTCAAATTCATAGTGAATGTTGGTTGGATGATAATGGCTAGTGTTAAATCCTCTAAAAAGGTCACACCTAACAGTGTGATTGTAACCTTTAATAGGGTTGGGTCTTCACCGACCTCACTTCAGAAGAGTGAACATTTTTGGGTTGCCGGTCCTAGGTGGTTTTTCCCTTCACAGGGTTTCCATGTTCAAATATTTTGTGTTCTGTGTTGTTTGTGATGTTTTTTTATTGTCATACTTTACATACTGCATATTCATTTTGATCGGTAATCACTATGAACTATTAACTAGTAATCAGTAAAAGAACAGACAGAGAACTATCTTATTATACTGAGCTGCAGAAGTTTATGAAATTTGTTTTGGATTATACATTTTGTATTTAGGGCCTTGGGATAACTGATTCACCCCCCTCTCAATTATTCTAACAATTGGTAACAGAGTTCATTGGTTGCTAGATACAAGCTACTTTGGTTTCTTGGAACAGAGTTTTAAGGACTTCAATACAAAGATCTCAAAATGTCTAAGAGGGATGTACCGAAGCTGAACAAAGACAATTTTTCCATATGGAAAAGCTGAATGAAGTTTCATATATCTAGAATTGGGAATTTTGCTCTCACTTTATTGGAGAATGGCTACCTTGCACCTCCTACTGGTCCTCTAACCTTTGATCAATTAAGAGACTGACATGAACACAATGTTATAATGATGGTAATTGCTGCCACCTATATAGATGCTGAATTTGAAGATATCAAAGGTTGTACTACTACTAAAGACATGTGGGACAAACTTTCTCAAATATATAGTGGTGATACAAATGTTAAAAGAGCTAGAGCTGAAAGCCTAGGAGGGAGATTTGATGACATGAAGATGAAAGAAGGAGAAAACATTGTCTAGTACACAAACAAAATCAAGGAAGTTGTCCATGCTATAAGAGCCTCCAATGGTGTTATTGATGAAGAGACTGTGGTAAGCAAAATTCTAAGAACTTTATTGCCTATTTATGCAATAAGAATATCTGCAATTCATGAGACTAGGTCTACCGATAATGTCCTTACACTTGACAATCTGATTGGTAAACTTACAACCTATGAATTGAATAAATCTGACAATAGTGTTGTTCTATCTGTGGAGTCTACTTTCATGAGTTCTTTGAAGATTGGTAAGTCTACCAGAAGTAAGAATAATGACAGTGAAAATAATACTGATGAAGAGCTTGATGAACTTGAAGCTCCTATGGCCAGAAGGTTACCCAAAGGTAAAGGAAGGTATAGAGGTAAGCTACCTTTGGCATGCTTTAACTGTTGAGAGGTTGGTCATATTACTGCTAGAATTCCTAACAAGAGAGATGATGATAGAAACAAAGATCAATCTAATGAAGGAATCTATGGAAGGAGTGGAGACATAAGTTATCGACATTACAACAGAGACAACCGATACAAAAGTGATAAAGGAAAGAAAGTATGTTACATTGCAGAAGAAGATTTCATTGATACTGACAGTGATGAAGATGTGGAAGTAGTATTTGTTGCAATGAAGGATGACTCAGAAGAGGATGAAAGGTATGTAGAGACAACACTTATATCTAAAGTTAATAAAAATGATACATGGATCATAGATAATGGTTGTACATATCATATGACTAGAGATGAAGATAAGTTTGATCATCTTGAAGAATACAATGGTGGATCTATGAGAATGGGTAATGATGCACCCTGTATGGTTAAAGGAAAAAAATCTCTGATGATAAATGATATGATAAAATGTGATAATGCTTACTTGGTAAAAGGTCTAAACTATAATTTGTTAAGTGTTGCACAACTAAATAATTCAGGTCACTGAGTTTCTTTTGAAAGGAAGATAGTGAAAATATTTGATGATGGAGGAAGACTTGTCAAAATTGGTACACAATCAAGAGGTAATCTATTCTATCTTGATAATGATTACTCTTCTTGCTTAATGATGAAAAATGAAGATGCATGGTTGTGGCATAAAAGGTTATGTCATGTGAACTTTGATAACATGATTAAAATCAGTAAAAAGAAAAGAGTTAGAGGTATGCCTAACTTATCTAATCCTAATCATGTTATGTCTCATGAATGTTAGAATGGAAAAATGACAAATTCTAGTTTTAAAAGTAAGAATTTTTCAACAAAAGGTATACTTGAGTTGGTTCATACCGACCTATGTGGTCCTATGAGAACTCAAAGTTATTATGGGGATAGATACTTTATTCTTTTTGTTGATGACTATACTAGATTGATGATAGTGATGTTCTTGAAAGAAAAGTCTGAGGCATTTAAAATGTTCAAGTGGTATAAAGTGAAAGTTGAGAAAGAAACTAGTAAGGTCTGATAGAGGTGGTGAATTTATCTCTGATGAATTTACTAATTTATGTAATGAGAATGGTATTAAAAGATAGGTTTTTGCACTGAGGACACCTCAATAGAATGGCATAGCTAAAAGGAGAAATTGCTCAATTGTTGATTGTGCTAGGACACTGATGTTGCAGAAGAATGTTGCTCAAAGATACTAGAGAGAAGCTGTTAGTACCATTTTTTATGTGCTAAACTGAGTTCAATTGAAGAAGGACACAAACAAGACACCCTATGAGTTATGGTTTAGACACAAACCTACTGTAAGTTATTTCAGGATTTTTGGAAGCAAATGTTTTATTCTATAAGATGAGAGGAATCAAAAATTTGACTCTAAAGGCGATGAAGGAATATTTTTAGGATATTCTACTAAAAGAAAAGCATATAAGTGTCTGAATAAAGCTACTAACAAGATGATTGAAAGTACTAATGTTAGAGTTGATTAGTTTAATGACAAGAATGCAGAGGAAAGCACAAAGGAATTGGAAGACTATGGTAGATTTACTTACATTGAACAACCTGAGTTCCTACCGATAGTATAGATAGTGTCAACCTGGCTACTACATAACAATACTGGGCTACAACAGACCAATACCGGTCAACAACAACACAACACCGATGAACAAGGAAATAATACCGATGATCAGGAAGCACCTAATGAACAATAAAATGAACCTGGATAGGATGAACAAGAAAATATCAGATACTAGCTAGTTTTGTTAGAAGACATCATCCTGAGACCCAAATTATTGAAGACAGACAAGCTGGGATACAAAAAAGGAGTAAAACAAGACAAGGTACATGTCTAGTTTGTGAATATGAGCCTAAAACTGTGAAATTTGCCTTAGATAATGATGAATGGGTTAATGAAATGAAAGAGGAAATAGAAAAATTTGAGAAGAACAAAACCTAGACCTTAGTACCCCGACCTAAAGATAAGAATTTTATTGGTACTAAGTGCATATTCAGGAACAAGCTGAATGAAAATGGTGAGGTAACAAGAAATAAAGTTAGATTGGTATGCAAAGGATATGCATAGGATGAAGGCATTGATTATGGTGAGACATTTGCACTTTTTGCTAGATTAGAAGGATTTAGAATGCTGCTTGCATATGCTACACACAAGAAATTCAAAGTCTATCAAATGGATGTGAAGTCAGCATTTCTGAATGGTATACTTGAAGAAGTCTACATAGAACAACCTGAAGGGTTTATCAAACCAGACAACAAAGACATGGTATGTAGATTACATAAATCTTTGTATGGTTTGAAATAAGCACCGAGATCATGTTATGATAGTTTGCATACTTATTTGTTAAGTATTGGATTTGTTAGAACTAGTGAAAACAACAATCTGTACATGAAAGGAAACACTGATGATACTATTATTATTGCTGAAATATTTGTGGATGCTATAATATTTGGAGGAAAAGATCAAATCTGTAAATCTTTTTCTGATGATATGAGGAATGAATTTGAAATGTCTATGTTTGGAGAGATTAAGTTCTTTCTAGGCTTACAAGTGATTCAACAAAATAATGGGATATTCATTACACAATCCAAATACATAAAGGAAGTATTGAAGACATTTGGCATGGAAGATGCTAAACTAGTGGGAACACTAATGACTCCTAGATGTAAATTGACAAAGGAAGATGAAACTATAGAGGTAAACTGGACACTTTACCGATCCATGATTGGTAAGCTAATGTATGTAGTTCACAGTAGACCACACATAGCACATGTTGTGGGAATTGTTGCTAGATTTTTTGCTAATCCTAGAGAATCACACATGACTGCTACAAAAAGAATCTTAAGATACTTGAATAAAATAGAGGATTATGGATTATGGTATCCTAAGGAAGGAAAATTTGAACTGAAGGTATACACCGATGTTGATTGGGCTAGAAATGTGGATGACAGAAAAAGTACAACTAGAGGATCATTTTACTTTGGTGAAAGACTTGTTACTTGGACAAGTAAGAAACAAGCTTGCATTTCTTAGTCTATAGCTAAAGAAGAGTATGTTGTTGCTACTACAAACTACTCGAACATTGCATATATCAAGCAAGTGTTGGAAGGTATGAATGACGTAATCACTGAGCTGGTGATTATATATTGTGACAACACTAGTGCAATTAATATTTCAAAGAATCCAGTGATGCACTCTAAGAGAAAGCGTATATCTATTAAGTATCACTACTTAAGAGAACAAGTACAGGAGAAGCAAGTTAAGTTAGAATTTCTTACATCAAAAGAACAACTTGCAGACATATTTACAAAGGCTCTATCGAAGGATACATTTGAGTACTTGAGGACAAGACTAGGGGTCCATCCCCTTTCTACCGGTCACTAATGTGATCTAGATGTTGCATCAACCTAATCTTATCAGAAGATCATTCATTTTGATGCAGCATAGTTCACACTTTGGATTATGTTCAAGGTTGTGATAAGTTTGGAAAACTGAACCAAATTTGTATAAGAGTATACAGAGATACATAGATTGTACTTGATAATAGAGTTACATGGCTATGAAGGAGCTGTATGTTCTATTGCTCTTTGGCATTATTATCAAAGGGAGAGAAATGTCAATATGAAACATTAAACCAGGGATAGATAAACAACCAGTAAGAACTATCAAAAAGAAACAAGATACACTTGAAGAAGAGAGAGAGATACAAAATAGGGAGAGTATTGAAGATTAGTTACTAAAGAACAAAAGTTGAATTTGAAAAGCACTAAAAAGGTTTAATTCACAGAAGAAAGCTATATTTTGATAATGCTGATTAGTAACGTAGTGATTAAACATATAAAATATTTAGCTGAGGGAGAGCTCCAACATTTTTTCACAGAGTTGTAGAATACATGTCTGGTATATGGCATATTTCATATTACTTGTGTTGCCATCAATGCCAAAGGGAGAGATTGTTAGACTACAACTGATTGATAACTTGATTAGAGAAGTTAATGATACTACAAGTGATTTTTGATCACTTACAGAGCAGTAAAATGTTATGTAAGATAATCAAATCAGTTTTATGTTGTCATTGATGTCAACTAGTCTTGACAGTACTTATCTTGTAAGTTACTATACCAAAACATCTGAAGAAAGGTGAAAGAAATGAAGAATAGAGATATCTACATGAGGAAGATGTATATGATAGATGAGGATAAGGAATTTATTGAGTAACTTTTTCATGAGTCTACGACTTCATTATGTTGACTTTATTATGTTACAGTGATCTTTAGTGAAGAAAGAAGCATGCTGTTACAAAGCAGTGTGGTCGGTTAATGAAGCATTTTAGTATACACCAAGGGAGTGCAGTGTATATTGACAATAATATTAACTGAGCCTGTGTTCACCGATGCATTTCTTTGTTAACCAAGCAAAAGAGAAAAAGAACTAAATGATTAGTTTAGCTGACAGGATTGATGAGTTGTAAAGTACCTCAATTTTAGTAATGGATTAAAGTTTGTTATGAAGATCAACGGCTAGCAAAATTCAAGGAAGATCTAATTAACTGAATTGAAACATCAGCTGAGGAAGGTTAAAGCGAAAAAATCAATTAATGAGATTAAGTGGCAAAATCTAATGGACAAGAAGAAAATGGTTTACATGTCTATATAAGAGATTGATGATTTCACAATGAAACACACCAAAAGAAAAGGAAACTATAGAATTATTGTGTGAACAAGTTTTCATGCAATCTGATCATATTGGTTAAGGAGAACCCTACTGCAAAGCATAACTGAGTGACAGAGAGTAATAACCGACGGACAGTAAGTTGATATAGTGTTGAATAAGAAGTGTTACATTGATCAGAAAGATTTGTATGAGCTTAACATTGATCTTTATATTTTCAATTAAAGTTGTATTAAGGCAGTTCACCTACTATTACATATTTAACCATTGTACATAGTCAAATCTCTTAACCGAGTGGACTAAGAAAGTCTTTTTATGTATCATTCATAGAATGAACATTGTTATCCTATCAACCCCATAGTGAATGCTAGTTGGATGATAATGGTTAGTGTTAATTACTCTAACAAGGTCACACCTAATAGTGTATTTGTAACCTTTAACAGGGTTGGGTCTTCACCGACCTTACTTCAGAAGAGTGAATATTTTTGGGTTACCGGTCCCAGGTGGTTTTTCCCTTCACACCATTTCCATGTTAAAATTTTTGTGTTATGTGTTGTTTGTGATGTTTGTTTATTGTCATACTTTACATACTGCATATTGATTTTGATCGGTAATCACTAGGAGCTATTAACTGGTAATCGGTAAAAGAACAGACAAAGAACTATCTTATTATACCAAGCTGCAGAAGTTTATCAAATTTGTTTTGGCTTATAGATTTTTTATTTAGGGCCTAGGGATAATTGATTCACCCCCCTCTTATTTATTCATTTCTAAATATGGTTTTCTTGCTAGGGATTTCTAACTAGGATATTCTAGATAGGGCTTTCTGACTAGGGATTTCTATTTGTTTCTAACTAGGGTTTTCTAGCTTCATTTTTCTAACTAGGGTTTTCTAAAAAAATTGAATAGGGTTTTTTAACACTTTCTAACAAATAATTTGTTAAATTGTTTAATAGAATACAAAAAAACTATTTAAAACACAAAACTAACTAAGATATATGAGAAACAAATAATTTACAATTGAAAAAAACAAATAAAGAAGAATACTATGTACTTGATATGAAAGATGTTTTGAAGAGGTTGAAAATACTCACAAGATGTTTATGTTGTAGTAGGATGTTACTGGGCTCGATCTAACACCTAGAGATCCAAATATTTAGAAATAATTGCTAAAAATGATGCTGTCACTGTAATTTATTTAAAATTTTGGCCTGGAGGTGTTTGAAGGAATCCCCCCCTTCATTTGAACATGCTACATGGGTATGCTCGAACAAGGGGGCTGGAGGGGTTTGTTCGAACATGCGACACAAATGTATTAGAATGAACCCCTTGTAGACATTCGAACAAAAATCTCAGTTCATTCAAAGGGGTCAAAAATGAAAAAAAATGTGATTGCCGAGTTTTCTTCATGGAAAAAAGTGGGTACCACTTTTGTGGGCTAACCCTTAATTTTAGTATTTTTGAATTATTTATTAATCAAAAGTGCTATCTAAACATAAAATAGTGAGGTTCAATAAAAATTTAATAACTTTTTTGTTTTAGTGGTTTTTGGAATATAAATTATATGCCATCAATCTATGTACAATTCTCTTGAATGTAGAAAAATAAATTTTGAAAAAATGTGAAATTCTCATCAATTTATGGTGGTTGTACACTAGAGGTTTTGAAAATTCATTTAAGAGTTGATTATAAATTAATTTAAAGAAAATCAATAAAAAAAAGAAAAATATGCTCATCAATCTTTAGTATCTTAGTTATCTTTTCCTGGAAGGTATTAAAAAAATTCATTTATTTAGATCAAAATATGGTGTTCATACAAATGTGTGGTATGCTCCTCAAATAGGTATTTTAAAAAAGTGTTTTTTAAACATTCCTACAAAAAAGAAATTTCTACCATGTGGGTATTGAACTAAATTATTTATTTCAAAAGTAGACTTTTGGCACTACATTTTTTATTACTCAAGTTTTTTCAGATTCAATTTCTAAGTGCTCAAATTTTTATATCAATTGATAGAAAATTTAAAAAATAAGGAAAAGACTTGCACTTTTTTCTCAAAAGTGGGACTCAACTTCTTACAGCCATCCATACTGATCTGTCAAAGTCTTAGATCTAAGTTCCATGAACCATCCAACAATCTCACTGAACTATTTCTCAAGATACATCAAGCTATTACATATAGGTAACACCTCTAAAGGTCTTCAAAGAAATAATTACATTCATCAAGAAAAGGAAACATGTACAATAAATAAGTCCAAACTAAAAGGATTCAAAGATCCATGCAAAGGAAACCACAAGGAGTGCATTCATGGGAAAATATCCACATGACATCCATGAATCACACGCTACCATCACAACTATAAAAAATCAAAGATCAAAAAACACAAATCAAATCTCAAAATATCTCCAATAAATAAATGAACACATTACCCAAGGATAGGAAATGGATCAAATATTGAACATCAGGAGGTGTGATCATAGGAAGATGATCCCAGATAGGTCTTAAACAAGAATGTACAACTACACACACTATCTCAAACAAATGATCAATTAGTCATCATAATCTCTCCAACTAGTAACCAATAACAAAATGCAAAGAAATTTTTTTAGTTTATGGAAGATCTCAATAAACCCAAGATCCTCATGCATCAAGTTTGCACCCATTAACTAAACTAGGTAAAATATGACCATTAGGAATCATTAGTAAGAAAAAGAATCTAAATTTTTGGTCTATGAGTCTTCAACAAGAGGTATATGGAAGCCCAAATTTGGGGAAAAGAGAATAAATGGGATTCATGAAAAAGTCAAATCAATAGGGCTCCAAATGCTCTCCCCTCTCATGTAAGTTTAATGATTTTGGTTTTGAAGATCTTAGGAAGGAAAAAGTGAACAAATCTTAAATAGAAGATCCAAAACAAGATGGTCTTCAATAATTTTCTAATATCAATAAGGTTTTACAATTTCTGTGTCTTTATCTATTGAAAAATAAAAGGTTATTTCTCTATCTAGTAAAGAGGTATGAGTCAATTTATCGATTAGTGCAAAGTCAGATAGTGTGTTGGGAATGGGAACACTAAGAGGGGGGGGGTGGGGGGGTGAATCAGTGTTCACTGTATTTTATCTTTTCACTTAATCTTTAAACAAATGCTTAAGTATGGAAATGAACATCCACATAAACATGAAACATGAAATCAACACATAACACCAATATGGTTACGGGGAAACCCAAATAGGTAAAAACCCTGGTGGGAATTGACACCCACTAATATTCTGTACTAGTGTTTTATGATCCTTGTTAGAAGATCCTTAACCCTGTTAGGAGTTTCTTTACAATGTATTAAGTACAATAGACCTTGTCAAGGGTTAGACCTTGTCAGGAGTCTTTTAAAATAGTCCCTTTTAGGGGAGTGGATGCATTGTCCTAGAGCTCACTGCTCAAGTGATGAAGGCTACAACCTTCTGATCTCAGATACACACTATATCTGTTGGATGAACTGTTACTGTGACACTACTTGTCTAATTAATTCCTTTGATGCACTGATGCTTTGACCTCTTTCAAAGCTCTAATACATCTTATAGAATCTTCACACACTTCTTCTCTTCTTATCACAACTCTATATCCACATCCATGCTAATTACAATGGGCACATCGCATATTTATATGCACACACAAAACAAATAACTAGGTTGGCCCTTTAACCGATTACATACAACATTTCCAATTGAATTGGCTCAAGCGTGTTTATAATCAAACATATTTACATGTCATCAACCTAATTACAATAGGTGCATAGCCTTTACATCATTAGAATATAACCACAAATCAAAATGATAACAGTTGGCTGCTTACTCTGTTCTTCTCTAGCACACACTGGCTGTGTAACTTAAACTGTCTATAACTTTGGCATACTTGTAAATCTGATCATGTGCTCATAGAATAAGCATGAATATAGTGTAACCAACTTATCTTCTATGGCGCATACCATAAATTGGTTTTATGGATGTGCACTGATGCTCTGAGCTGTAGGTACTCTATACATTGTCCAGTCTTCAACACTTAGCTGATTTCTGATCTTCTCATTAAGTGCGCTGACTCCAAACTACTATATGACTTTGTTTCCATAATGAAAACACTATACTAAGTCATATACACCAGTATAGACAACTTTCCAACAATCTACCCCTTTGTCATTGATGGCAACAAAGGAATATGGCCAAGTTGCTAACTGTTCCTTAATACAAAAAGCTTTTTGTCTTATAGTCTTATATCTCCCTATACATATCCTTCTATCTTATATCTCCTTATATATATCTATAACCATATTCTATATATACTCCCCCTTTGACATTAATGACAAAGGTGTGTCAAAACTATATATATAGCTACTTACTATGGGAGAACATCTGGATATGCTATCTACGGATTTTGGATCTCCTTCTTCCAAAATGTAATCAATAAATTTACAATTTGGAGATGGGTGCATAGTGCATACTATAGCTTCTCCATCTTCTCTAGATCTTTGCTAGGACCTTGATCATATGTCACCATAGTGGCATCAATCTCCTTGATATTCTGAATAAGTATGTCTTTTTCTGCCTTCTCAATTTTATCTATCTATCCTTGGTAGACATTATTGCACATGTTCACATCAACTGGTGAATCTTCAACTGATTTCCTTATGTTGTCTATTATAGCTTCGACCTATTGAATCTTCTTGTATAGATCACGCGTCAGCTTGTCCTGGTTCATACAGCCAGCAATGATCTTTTTGCCCTTTGTTGCAAACTCCTTCAAGGATGCTTGACTAGCCTTTAGTGAGCTCAGGTCAAGTGCATAGTTACTAACCAATTCACTGAGCCTTTTCTTCAAATACTTCTCTTCTACAACCAAGGATGCAGATTCTTCTAGGCTAGAGAAGTTACTCTTGAACTGAGAAATGAATGTACTCACATCATCAACAGAGTGTACCTTGGACACTTTCTTGTCTACTGGTAACAAGTTGTTGAGGATGTTTACTGATTCTACAAGGAAGGGATTTCTTATCACTTGTTTCTCCTTGTCTTTCTCCATAGCTAAGACACTAAAATTGATCAGGTCTTCTTCTCCCCATGAATCCAAATTGGTTGTGTCAGGTGTCAACTTGACAACAATGCTACTGAGGGAAGTGGAGTGATAGGAGTACTATCCATAACTTCCTCTTTTACCTTGATCACTTCAGCTGATGGTTCATTTTCTTTTCTCTTTACTTCAGCTTCTTTTTCTATTTGTTCTTCTTTCTTTTCTTCTTCCTTTTCTATTTCTTTTTCTTTTCCTTCTTCTTTCTTTTCTTCCATCTTTTCTTCTTCTTTTTCATATGTTATATCCTCAATCAATATTTTTGCTTGTTAATTGGGAATAGTGTTACTACAAAAGTTCTCAGCTTCTTGAGTACTTACAAATGCCTCTTCAAACTTGTCCAGATCCATGTCTATGGCTGCCATAGTGACTTTCACACTGTCAATGAAGATTGAATCATCCTTAGGTATCTTTGTCATGGGCTCATTCTTATTTGCCTCTGTGGATGCATCAACTGCATGCGCTAAATCCTGTGGACCTATAAATGGTACATTAGTAGTCTCTGAATCTTTTGCAACTATTATGGGTTCTTGAGTTGTTGGTGCAGTAAATGGATACATGTGCCTATTCATGAAGATCATCTCAAATGCCTTCTCTATTTCCTTAGTGACCAATTCATAATTTTTTTCCATTATGTGCAAGGTCCTTGACTTGATTCTAAGATGTGGTTTCACTAGATCTAGAAACAAAGATTTCTCCTCTAGAGAACATACTAGAAGGGTTTCATCTAGAATCTTTTCTCTTATCCTTAGATCCTCTTCAATAGCCTGCCTCTTTTGGAATTCTAAGGTATTCCATACATTGTCAAGAATCACAGTCTTTAGTTCCAAAACTATCTTTTTAAAATTCAACATGTGTTTGACAATCATTCCATGTATTTTTGATTTGTCAATCTCAATGTATTTCTCATAAAACTTCCCTACTTAATCAATTCTTCCTTCATCAATAACTCTTGCACTTAGCATACCGAGACTGGGTTTGAAACTTACTTCAGGAGGTGCTTGTGTTTTCTTTCTATTCCTTGTCACTCTTGAGGATGGATGACCAGTGCTAATCTATTTATTCCTCTTAGGAATTTCCTTATACTCTAGAGGACCAGTAAGGTCAACTGTTACTGTGGGCATAGAAGGAGTAGTGTCAGTTTTATCCTTCTAAACATCATATTTTCCTATCTTCACCTTCTTCAGTTTAGGATCTTCTGGTTCAGTCTTTGTTATTGATGCACTTTCAAAATTTTGAAAGAAATCTTCTCTTCCCTTTCTTTGTCTAGGTCTGCTTGAGATACTCCATGAATTCTCAAGATCTCTGAGGTAACCTAAGCAACCTTCCTTTTTGTTGATGCACTGTTTAACACTACATCAACTTCTCTTGTTTTCTCCTCATAGGTTCCCCATCTTGGCTCATTGGGGTCTTTAGGTGCTGATAGCAGAACTTGAGCATAAGCCTCTAGAATAGGCTCTTCCACTTCATATTCTAGTGGATGAATCCACTTTGTTCTTCATTCAACTACCTCCATGCATGTTGTGTCTATCTCAATCATGAAGCAAATAGTATCTTTATACTTTTCAACTATCTTCTCTAGGATTGTGAATCTCATTTGCATCTTAACCCTGAATTTTTTCAACTCCAGTGTCATGTAGTCCTTCAAAGTTCTCTCAATACATGTCTTGAGAGATATATGTGGCATTGTGGGGATAGATTTGTCAAGATACAAATTAGACACTTTTCCAACAATATGGAAGCACATATAAATGATCAAAGACCCAAATCTGAATATCTTGGTCTTATCATGCTTGATTGCCTTAATGTTGTCAATTAGCTATGTGTGGAAGATTTCACATAGGTTGAACTCTCCATTCTCATTTACAATTCTTATGGTTGTAAGAATTATGGCCGCAGATACACTGTTCACCTTGCTGGTGTGTGGGAACTTGTAACCTAGTATCATAGACATCAATTTGATGTCATCTTGCTCAATAGGCCCTATGGTCATTCTACGCCTATCACTCCTTCACTTGCATGTTTTTTCAACAAGTTTCCTTACATCCTTTCCTCCTTGTAGAATGGTGCCTTTGTTTGAGAGGCCTATCATCTCATGAATTAGGTCACCAGTAATTTTGATTGGCACTTCACCTATCCAAAATAGGTCATCATGAATTCTGCTTAGTAGAATCTTGATCCATTATGATTCATAGAACTCATATGCCATAGAATACTCCACTATAGGGTGATTATTCCACCGCTCATACTCATCCATGAAGGTTTTTTCTAGTTTTAACATTGTTTCCATATGTGCACTTAACCTATCCAATCCTACCGGTTCTTTCTTGTAGTATATGTATGCCCTAATGTCCTCGACATGCATAAAACCCATAGGTGTGAGGGAGAATGCCCCTTCTAGGTTGTCCAAAGTGGATTTGAATGGGTGCTTCTTAAATACATATCTTTTCATTTCTGCAACATCAAATACTATGGGAGTAGCCATCACTTACTTGTATAATGCTTTCCAAAGGTTTCCAAGAGATTTTGAATCAGCACGATGAACTAGGGTTTCAACAACTAATCAAATGCTTAGCACGTTACTTGATGAATCAAATTGCAATATTTCTCAATCAAATGCTAGGGCTCTTTTACTCTCCAATTTCTCTCAATTCGAATGTGATGAGAGATATTCCAACTATGTACTTTAAAGTAAAAATTATGCCATTAATGCTTGTTGTGTAAACTAGGTTGTCACTTGAAAATTCCTAACTTCCATTCTTGAAACAATCAGCTAGTGCACTCTTGCACATTGGTTCTGCTAGTCTCCAAAAGATTAAGTCCAAAGGTGCATACTCTGAAAGTGAGTATACCAGCCGCATAGGGGTCTAGAGCTAAATTAGCTCCCCCTATGACCCTGAGGGCCATTCATCTAGATGTAGAGCGTGTGTCCACTATGGATGCATCCAATACATTCTCATCTACCTTGTCCTTCTTTTCTTCTGACCAAATCAAGCTCGCATCCTCTGAGGCTTTCACAAACTTGACTTATCATTTGAAATCCAATACTGGTTCTTCGGACTTTTTAGGGCTTTCCTAACCTTGCGTCCTTGATCTACAAAACATTGAGATGTATCCAATCTTGTTACAAGAGTGACAAATGATTGGAGGACTTATATTCCTTAGGGCATTGACATGAGTCACCATTTTACATTATCTAGCTGAGTGACCATTATAGTTACATATCTAACATGTAACATTTTGAGAACTTCTTACATTTGAGTGATTCTGATTTCTTTGATCATATTGAGTCCTGTTCTTCTTACTTGTCTTACAATTCATAGCTCTATGACCAAATTTATTACATGAATAAAAGTAACCATTAAAAGGTCTTACCTATGTACAGTTCCTTGCTATATGTCCATGCTTGTTACATGCATAAAAAGTGTGGTCTACTACCTTGTGCTCATTCTTAGGTGGTTCACCATTATCTTTAGGTTGATCTTCAGTCTTCTTGGTATTAGTAGAGTCTTTTTGTGCATTCATTCTTTCTCGCATGATGTCAGTCTGATTTTGTGCTTCATTGTATCCAATGCAGCTAGTATGTCCTTTAGGTCTTCTTGCATACAACTGAGATTCTATTAAATTAGAACTAGTGTTTAATTTGTTAATATGATTCTTTGCCTCTTTTAATTAAGATTCAAAGCTTTATTTGTTTCTCTTTAACTCCAAGATTTCCATGCTAGCTTTCGTTAATTCTTTATTGAGTTGAAGGTTCTTTTTGATCTATTCTTCATAGACTTCCTGATTGTTAATTAGCTTATCATCAAATCCTTCAAGCTATTATTTCAAAGATGCATTTTCTTCATTGAGCTTTTTGACCATAATCCATAAATCATTGGTAGAGAATTTTTTCAAATCCTTTCTTAGCCTTTTGATGACTAATTGAGCATCACTGAATTTTTCCATTAGTTCTTCAATTTCTTTTTCAAACCTGTCCAAGTCTTCAAGAGCAGCTTCAAGATTTCTTTTCAAATGTTTCATTTCTAACTTGTCCATGATCTCCTCAAGTGGTTAAACTTCTTTGCTGAGAACCTGGCTCTGATACTAATTGTTGGGTATGGGAACACTGAGAGAGGCGGGGGGGTGGTGAATTAGTGTTCACCATATTTTACCTTTTCACTTAATCTTTAAACTGAACATAAATGATTAAGTACTTAACTGAACATCCACATAAACATGAAACATGAAATCAACACATAACACCAATATGGTTATGGGGAAACCCAAATAGGTAAAAACCCCGGTGGGAATTGACGCCCACTAATATTTTGTACTAGTGTTTTATGATCCTTGTTAGAAGATCCTTAACCCTGTTAGGAGTTGCTTTACAATGTATTAAGTATAGTAGACCTTGCCAAGGGTCAGACCTTGTTAGGAGTCTTTTACAATAGTCCCTATTAGGGGAGTGGATGCACTATCCTAGAGCTCACTACTCAAGTGATGAAGGCTACAATCTTCTGATCTCAGATACACACTATATCTGTTGGATGAACTATTAGTGTGACACTACTTGTCTGATCAGTTCCTTTGATGTTGATGCTTTAACCTCTTACAAAGCTCAAATACATCTTATAGACTCTTTTCACATTTCTTATTTTCTTATCACAATTCTATATCCACATCCATGATAATTACAATGGGCGCATCTCATATTTATATGTGCACACAAAACAAATAACTAGGTCGACCCTTTAACCGATTACATACAATGGTTCCAATTGAATTGGATCAAGCGTGTTTACAATCAAACATATTTAAATTTTGGAAACCTAATTACAATAGGCACATATCCTTATTAGAATATAACCGCAAATCAAAATGATAACAATCAGCTGCTTACTCTGTTCTTCTCTGGCACACACTAGCTGTGTAACTTAAACTGTCTGTAACTTTGGCATACTTGCATATCTGATCATGTGCTCATAGACTAAGCATGAATATGGTCTAATGAACTTATCTTCTAGGGTGCATACCATAACTTAGTGTACGCATGTGCACTAATGCTCTGAGCTTTAGGTACTTTGTACATTGTCCAGTCTTCAACACTTAGTCGATTTCTGATCTTCTCATCAAGTGCGCAGACTCCAAACTACTATATGACTTTGTTGCCATAATGACAACACTATACTAAGTGATATATACTAGTATAGCCAACTTTCCAACATAGTGAACTTTAGGCAATAGGTGGTCTTTTCCTTTTGGATTTACATAAAAGAGAAAACCCTAGAGACAATTGGATCAATCTAGTTTCATTTAATATTCAAATAGAGAGAAAGTGAAAACTTCTAATAAAGTAAATCATCTTTTGGGTTTTGGCAATTGAAAGAAGAATTGGTCAAGCAAGATTATTGTTCAAATTTAAATAAGATAAAAAGTAGGAAGTCTTCCTCCCAACTTGGAATTGAATTATATGGAGAGGATTGAAAGAAAATAAAAATCACTTCTTTCTTGAATAAAGGTAAAATGAAAAATCTCTCAAAAAATTCTTAAAATTTTATTGGTGCCTTTAGTTGTAGAAGTTTAATCTATATTATATGCATGGAGAAGGACTCATCCTTCCAAAAATTAAAATTTTAAACTATGAAGGTTTGGTAGGATGAATGAATTCTAGTTTTAAATATTTTGAAAGTTAAATGTTTATATATTTTTTTAGATTTAGATGTTGTGTGATCAACGAATCTCCTCATTCTTTATTTCAATTCTTTAAAATTTTCTCACTTCTTCTATAAATTTGGAAATTCTCTGAATAGTTGGAAAAGTAGTTTTTAAATTTCAAATTTGGATCATGCCTGACCATTGCCTCAACAGTCGATAGATAATGACGGTTTTAACAATTGATTTAGGTGGATTTTTAGGATATGATGGTTTTAGTGAAGGAACAAATATGTGTTGTTTTCTTTTAGCAGTGCGGGCTATTTATTATTGATTAGACATGCCAAGTGGAGTAGTCATAGACAAAGAAATGACTTTACAGAACCAAATGAGGAAGAGAAATGAGCCAAATATTGAAGAAAAGATTTAGTGGAAACATATTTGGAATTTGACGGTCACCCTTGCCTTTCTTATGAATTTTTCATGATAGACACTTTAGTGCCTTTCATTTTATGTTTTAAAAATATTATTGATTGTCAATTTTTTTAATCTATGAGTAATTTAATAAATTATTTTAACTTCAAATTTTTTCCAATATAATTTTTGATACATATATTAAATTATTTTTGTATTAAATATAAGGAGATCAAAATACAATAGTTCACTGAGGATTTCAAAAGATCAAGAGGCAAAGCCTCAACATGAGAGTATCAGAGAGTAAAGTATTAATACATAAAGACAAGAAAATAGGAAAGGACTAATAAAGCAGTTCCTTGTGAACATCAAACCACGTTGTCCATCCCAAGTAGCCTTTCATCCAAACAATATTGTTTTGGTTCTGAATTTGATCGAGCAAGAGGATCATGTTGTCAGTGCATTTTTTATTAGTCCTCCTAAATTCCTTAATCAATTGCTTAATAGTTTTCTAAAAGAGCTGGAAATTGTCCATATGCCTCCTCCATAAGTGTCCATCCTTAAGTTCAATGGAGAAAAAAGTGTCATAACCAGTCTTGAGAAGTCTTTTAAATTTTTCCTTATCAACCTTCATAGTAATATGAACTTGCAAGAAAATTTTAAAATGTGTGAAACTTCAAAAAGACTTAGTAAGAACCCTAGGAGTGTTCTGAAACCTTTCCTCATTCCTGCATTTCTAGATTCACCATAGAATGTTAAAAGAAAGAATGTTCCAGAAAATATTAGCATCCTTCTTAATCCCATCAATATGACCAGTGATTCTTTTAAAAATATTAAACATGGTAGGAAAAGAGATACCAAACATGAGCCTGATCTCTTTAGAAAAGCTACAGTCAAAGAAAATATGCCTCCCAGTTTCTGGAGTTCTACAGAGAGTACAATACTGCATCTAAGACAAGTCCTTTCTAATGGGGAGTCTATCAATAATTATAATCCATTTAAAATATTTAATCTTAGGATCAATTGGGCTTTTCTACAGCTTATCAAAGTATTTCTTCCAAGAGGAAACATCAATATTAGTGTACCAAACTTTATTGACATGGGTGATGATGGAATCATTATAATCAATAGCACTGTAAATATTTTTAGCTTTAATCTTGGTTATAATGGTTCCATTCGGCCATTTAATGTTCAAAAATTTGGTGGAGTCAACATGGTAGGTAGTAGGAATGTCCTTGCAGGCTTTAATGATCATATTGTAGGTCTTTTTTTGAGATGAGGGAATATTAAACTTAAGTTTCAGCTCATCCCACATAATGAGCCTATCATTCTCAAAAATGTCATTAAACTGAGTGATCCCAATGGTAGACTAGTTCTTGGCAGAGCATCCTTGGGAGAGGGCAAGAGGCTTACCAGCTAAATGTAAATTCCACCAAATGGATCTTTCACCATAGAGCTGATTATTATCATGAATGTTTTTGTTAGTGATATAATGTCTAACATGGTTCCAAGCTTTCCAAAAGGATTTGAAGACAACATAGCCTTGAACCACAATAGAAAATTTTCCACAAATCAAATCACAAAAAGGTAAGTTTTTCTAGATTTTAGCAGTTTTAGGGAAACCCCTTTTAGTGTTACTCCTAACAAGAACTTTCCAAGGATCATCCCCATCCAAAGAGTGAAAGATCCATTTGGGAGGCAAGAGCTAAGCCCCCCGTTTTAAGGTCCTTCAATCCTAAACCCCCAAGGAGCTTGTCAATATGACACTAGTCCAATTTAACAGCATGGAGCTTCTTATTACCTTTTCCATCTGACCAAAGATTGTTCTTGATGGCCTTTTGGATTTCTAAGATTTGGTAGTTATTGAACATCTAGGCAGAGGCATAATAAATGTTGTAAGAGGAGAGGAGTTTTTGGTAGACCTCCACTCCCCAGGGATAAAGAGTTGTTGTGCCATTTATTTAACTTTTTGGTGATTTTTTCCTTAACCCATAGTAACATATCTTTAAGAGAGGGCTCAATAGAGAAAGGGATACCCAGTTCTATCATCTTAAAATGGAAGCACTTTCATGTTAAGAGAATTTATCCCTCCAAGTAAGTGGTCTGGGGTCATGTCAAGCACCTTGATTTGGTCTTTGCATGGATCTAGTTTTTTCCCCCTGTTTTGCTTCTCTCTCACTGTTTCCAGCCTCTTTATGATAGACATTCTCTGAGAAACTAAAGACTTTGACACTCTAGGTCAAGGACAACCTCAACCTTGATCTAGGGTAGAGATTACCTCATCCTTGACTCTAGGTCCAAAATTTAGATTCTAGGAGTTTCAGGATGTCGGGCTTCAAAAGGTTTATTTTCCTGCTTCCGAGTCAACTATTTTAGATTTCAAATGGTAAACTCTTAAATTGCATTTAATCTAGGTCTATTTCTAGGTGTTAAGGTTAATTTGGATTTAATTCTCCAATGTTGGCCTTCTCTAGGAGTTTGTGCCCTAGATCACTATAAAAGGAGGCCTTCCTCTCTCATTTTCTCCATCCACAATCAAGTAATTTCATGATCAATTGACATCAAGTTTTGAGTTCAGTCAATCATGAGCATCCATCATCAAGAGAAAGATCAATCAAGCATTTCATCAAGAATTTTCAAATAAGCATTCAAGCCCTCATCTCCATTCAAGTTCTCCTTTGAAGATCAAGGATTCAAGCATTCAAGCCTTTGAAGGAATTTGGTTCAAGCATTCAATATTCATCATTCAAACCCTAGATCTATCCATCATGATGGTGTGATCTTCCTTCAAGATATTTTGTTCATCTTCAAGATTCATTCATTCTTCCCTCGAGGTGGATTCCAAGCATGCAATCATGGAGTTTTTGATTTACATTTGATCATGTTATGTTCAAGGTTTAATATCAATATACTTATTTACATTTCAAATACAATTGCATATCTATTGAATTCCATAGCTTCATTGTTAGATCTACTTCCTCTACTTGCTAGCATTCTCTATTTCAATTCCATTATTAAGGTTGATTCCAAACCAGGGTTTAACTAAGGCAAACACCTCATCCAACAAAAAAACCATTTTTCTTGTAGGTACAGGTACAAGACAATGAATTGAAGTAAAAAAATCTAGATACCCATTTTGGTGAACTTCTGGGATCTGTAAATAGAATTTTTGTCGGAGTTGTTTTAGGTCAGGGATGACCTTCAATGGGTGGTAGGATTGTGCCTCGACGTAAGACCTTGCCCCGCTATCTAGGTCAAAGATGACCTGACCTCAGAAAGACAAAAGTTTTCTAGGTTTCTTTGTCTCGGCATTTCCAGTTTGGAAGAGGTTGTAGAATTTCTCAAAACTATGCACAGACATCAAAAAACAATGATTTCCTCATCAACCTTCTTTCAAGATAAGTATTTTTATTTCATCTAGTTTATATGTCCACAACATTTTCCATCACAAAGCACCCCTCCACTACATTTTAACCTATCCTCATTCAATTTCCATTCATAGAGGTGAATCCATTTTTCATGTATTCATTTTGGTGAACAAGAAAAATAATTTCTTTTATTAATTTTGGTGAACCCGATGAGATTCCTCTCTTTATTTTTGGTGTTAGATTTCCCTTTGTATTACCTTGTGTGTTCACCTTCACCTTATTCACCATATACCTAACAATATTGTGAGAGCCTGTAATACCTCTCCTATAGTGATACTATGATTTGACTCTTTTCTATTATGATGGTTAGAACTATGCACTCATGTTTATGTTTCATGAAGGATTATATGTTCATCGGATGATATTTATATGTTCAGTTATAGTTACATTGATTATATGTTTATGAGATCCTAGAAGAATTTATTTTACATGTTTTATCTAATGATTTGGATACTAACCCTTATCACGATTGTTTTTATGGATACATATGTCTGATGTGTTTTCATGACTCAGGACGGAGTCGTAGTTACTCACTCAGTGAGGTCCACACGATTGTACCGATCCTAGTCATCTGTCTGCAAGTATTTGATCTATATATATGTACACGTATCTCTTCTTGGTGATGTAGGATTTGCAGGTACTGGGTATCATCTCCACCTGGCTTCATAGGTCTGAGCAATCCCTTAAATCCTTGATCGTTGTTGTTGTCATGGACATATCACCAAGCCTCACAAAAGAAAACCTTTACCTTGATCATTCACCCTAGGTGGGAGAGTGTCAGATCAGTTCCTGGTAGGGAGGTAATATGTGATTTATCAGTTAATAGGATTTGGACCTTGTACTTGCTTTTAGGGTATGCTCAATCTTGGTAGTAGATTATCAATGTGAGTCTTTGCTGGTCAAAGGTTGTTATCTTTGTTTAGATTATCATGTTAGCTTTAGGGGTAAGTTGATACATGTACCTTTAATAATACGCATAATTGGTTACTTATAATATATGTGTCATAAACATATGGGTGCACACATATGTTTATGAACACATATACGTATATTAAGATAGATATATATATATAAATAAATATATATATTATATATATACTTAATTATATTAACAGGACTAATGAATTTTACTATCTTAATAATTGATTGGTAAAATTATTTTAAGAATATATTTATATACATATATTCTTAAATAGAAATTATAATTATAACCTATTTGTAAATAATAATAATAGTAATTAATAAAAAGAAATGCTCTTTGTAATAAAACTAGGTATCTAGGAGGGAGTTGAACTCGAGACCTCCTAGAAGTTAGGCTAGTTGAATTCCAAATGTGCTATGTAATTTCCTTGTAAGCTATTTGATTAATTTTGTGGTTATAGTTTCTTTGGATGTTATTTTAATTAAATTCATTAAAAGCTTTATTATTGTTTACGGGAGATGATTGGTTTTTCCAACTAATTATGGAAGTTGGAGAAGTTTCTTCCGTAGAGAAACTCCTCCAACTATCATAGTTGGATATTAAATATTTTAGAAGGTGTGAGCGGAGCGGAGTCGGGATTTTGAAAAGAAATTGGAGGCTGGGAAAAAAAACTATTGAAAATATTATTGAACAGAGAATTTATTAAATCTTAGTTTGAAGGTCTATGGGCATTGCATCTGGAAGACTGCAAGCATAAGGATTCAAAGGAGTGCTGGAAAAGTTAGAGAGGATTTGATCGTCCTTCATCAAACAATTTTCAGAGGACTCCAGGTTGGAAT
>BSBK01011667.1:32500-77500 GCA_027943335.1 Chamaecyparis obtusa | reverse complement strand
TACTGATATCATGATCTAACAAAAGATATTTTATATGAAAATATGTAAAACATTTCTTGAAGTAATCAAATATGTATTTTGTTGTAATGTTGATATTGTTAGATATATTTCATGTATACTAATGAGATGATATAAATGCTGAATCTGATTAATATTACATGAAGTGAGTGTACATTGAGATAATGATATATTATAATTTATGGTTTGCATTGAGTCTCTTTGTGAATTTGATGTCAATATTGGAAATTTTATTCTATGCTTGTATGATGTGACAAAATAGACATGATGCCTAGGTTGATGGATCGGATAATGTGACATGATCATTTATGCCTAGTTCACATGATTAGCTAGAGAGTGTAGTGTCATAAAAAGCTATCATCTATAATTAGCTGCTTATTTTAGCTCCATTTTAGGTTTAATAGTTTAATGATTTGAGTTTTTTTTTGGTTTACTAGTTTGACATTTAAGTTTTGTTATAGGTTTGATAGTATGGAGGTTTAATTTTTAAGGTTTAAAGTTGAAGGTTTGAGTTTTAAGTTTTAAGGTTTAAGGTTTACGGTTTACGTTTTAAGGTTTAAGGTTTTAGTTTTCAAAATAATATATTAAAACTAGCCATTTTATACAACATAAAAAATTAAAAAATCATTTTTAAACTATACATCAAAAATTAAACATTTGGTAATAATATAACATTAAAAAATCATTTTTGAACCATATAATTACAAAAAAATACTATAAAAAAATCAAATAAATACAAAAAAGTGGGGCCCCTACCTCATACTCGACAGAATGTCCTCAAGCCCCCTTCTCTGCTTTGTTAGCCCCTCACTATGCAAATAAGGGGCTTAAACTACCTTCGGGGGTTTTTATTAAGTGAGTGAGACTTGGTCAAGTGGGATTTGGTGGAGTCTCACTCTGTCAAGTACCTCTAGCCACATATGCACTAGTAGGCACCACGTGGTACATACATGGATTTGGATGAGTGCTACTTGACTGAGTTTTGGTCGGCCAAATCCTCTGATTTAGTCTCAACTATGATAGGCAATTATGCTTTTACCCAAGGAGAATAATCTTCTACAAAGAAAATTGGTTGACTCAAAGTACCTTAAAAATACAAGACATTAAAGATGATTATTTTAATACTTCCTAAATAAATGACCCAAGCTATTGGTAAATCCTAGAGACTTTTGACATATTTAAGTGTATCCTTGAAATTCTGAAAGGATTAAAGTTCTTTCCATTACATAAAAAATTCAAAGACCTAGGATCTAACCTTTAATAAATTAACCTTGTTACCCATGTTTTGAAATCTTTCCCAAAATTTTCCAAATTGACATATCTATACTCCTCTCTCCTCTAACTCACATGTGTATATGTCCCTAAGATTTTTAGTTTTTATTCATTAGAGTATTCATAGTTTTGATCACACAATGTGAATACATCTCCTCATTATGTATTTGGTGATATAAATAGAGTACGTGAAAACTATGATGAAAATTTATCACCATTGTGCAAGTTAAATTAGGAGTCATCCCATACTGGCACTTTCATATGAGTAAGGGTCACTTATATCCAATGGATTAATTACAATTATATCTTCATCCAAAAATAACTTGAAGCTCACATATGGTAGGTCAAAGTTGATAAATAGTTAATGAAATAAATTTTCATTGATTGACGATTTTGACAAAAGACTATAATTCTCAACAAAATGTAAAAATAAAAAAAAATAAAAATCATGAATGGATGGAGAATCATTTAAATTGATACTTCTATCCAATCCACAATTGTTATAAATTTTAAATTCAAGCCCCACTTTATATAAAGAAGCAACTCATGCCTTCAGATTATTTCTGAAAGCCAGGTAATTTTGATGTTTTGAGCAGCAATTTAGAAAAGTTTCCAAAGCCTCCTTACTGCTGGAAAGAGGCAAAGCATAATAGAGAAGATAAAAACTGCAATTTATACATAAAATTAAACACCCATAAAATTAAACAAACATTCTTATCTTTCAATCTACATTCAAATAAAGTACCCAGAAAAATAAAATGTGTTGCTGTAACATTCCAAATTATAAGATTCAACAGACATTAACAGAGTTTGGGCTCTAATGAATTTTTCTCTGAAAACCCCTATTTTTCATTCATTCAACATTCAATATTCCCGCTTTGCAACTTCATGCTCAAACTTTCAAATTCCATGTCCAGCTCTCCTGGGGGAATCTTCCTCCCTTGCAGGGCCCCAAGATGGACCCCATGCTGGTCTTGAGACTACTACCTTTGGGATGGTACAGTCTACAAAAAATTCAATGGATGGAACCCATCGGGTGTCCTCTTCTATCGCTGCCCCTCCATCCTTGCCAAAAATTAATTGGAAAGGTGCTCTTGTTATTGAGGCTCATAACACTCTGGAATTGCTCCTGGTTGACTTCATCCAAACTAAGGAAGGCTTTGAACTCTCTCTTTCTGATTTTGTGGTGAACAAGACTATGGCTAACTTTCAATTGGCATTGGTGGATCAGTTCTTCAACTTCAAACCCACCATTGATATGGTCACAAATGTGTTGCTAATCAATGGAAGATCAAGGGGTCTATCTTGGTTTCAGCTATGCCTGGCAGGCTCTTCCTTTTCAAGTTAAACACTCTAGAGGATCTGGCCTCTATTCTATTTGGGCTCTTGGGTCTACGAAAATCACTTCCTTGCTCTGGCAAAGTGGAAACCTGGGTTCAACCCTACGACTAAATTGAGTAGGATGGCACCAATTTGGGTGCGCCTCCCAAGACTACCACTTGAATACTAGGATGAACAGGTGTTTAGATGGATTGGTGACTCCTTTGGCACCTTTATTACGGTAGATCAAGTGACCCACTCTAAGTCCAAGTTGGTGTTTGTGAGATTCTATGTTAATGTTACTCTTAACAAAACCCTTCCAAACTTTGTAATCTTGAAATCTAAGCTAGGTAGATGGATCCAGGCTCTGGTTTATGAGAATGCCACTCTTTTCTACTAGAAATGTGAATCCAAGGGCCACACTAGTGAAGCGTGCAAATCCTATATGCATGGAGCAAGTCTCAAAAATAAGGATAAGGGCACTTCTGAGGACCCCCCCATGTCTTATGCGGGTGAAGAGAAGGAAAAGGCTAGTCCCCCCTCAATGGCTAAAGTGGTGGAAAACCCAGAGGTGGAAGAAGGGGAGATTGTTACGCATCTATGGAAAAATGTGGTGTTCTCTGAGCCTAAGGATTCAATATGCCCCCCGTGCTTGAGGCAAAGGAACCTACGGCTCCCCTGGTGATTACCCTAACTTCAAATGTGGTTGGTCCTCATGAGATGGAGCAACCTACCATTGTGGTCTCTCTCTCACTAAAGTCCCCTAAGGCTTCTACAAAGATCCCCCCTTAGTCAGAGGAGTAGAACTACCCCTCTTCACCTAGCTCCTTGGGTGAAGAACATAGTGGGGAGAATGATGGTGAATGGAAAACCCAAAAGAAGAAACTTTAATCCAAGAAAGTTGATGTGGGTTCGGAAACACCCAGAGGTAGGCCTATAGAACGTGCTAGGAGATCAAGAGGGGCTACAAGGGATGTTGCGGTAGGTAGGTAGAAAACCTTAGAAAAAAGTTTTAAAAATAAGAAATGATTTGTCTTTCTTGGAATGTTAGAGGTCTCAATAGCCCCCTCAAATAAAGTGTTGCTAAAAAATACATTTTTGCTTACAAGCTAGATATTATTCTTATCCAAGAGGTTAAGATGTCCTTCAATAATTTTTCCTTTGTTGCTGGCAAACTCTAGTCAGTTGTTGAGTTTCTATACTCTGAGGCCTCTGGTGCCTCGAGTGGCATTACCACTCTTCAGAACCCCAACACTATACAATGAGAACCACTTTCCTTCGCTCTGAATTTCCTCATTATTACCTTTAGAAAACAATAGTTGGTTTGGCACTTGCTCAATATCTACATGCTCCCAACACCCAGACTGGCAAGTTGTCTCTCCGGAAGGAAATTATCAACTACATGAATTAGGATAAATTTGTTAAGTATATGGTGGTTGGCTAATTTAACACCCCCCTCTATCCCTCAGAAAAGATCGGAGGTCTAATGGACTACTCTGATAGTATGGGGGACCTTGCGGACCTCATTTATTTTTTAGGTCTCCTGGACATCAACCTGAAAGGAAATCCCTTTACTTGGTCCAACAATAGGAAAGGCTCCCATCTCATCCAAGTGAGTCTAGACCAGGTTCTAGCCACCTCCTCTTGGGACTTGTGCTTGACCTCCACTCTATCTTCCCTCCCCAAAATGCCCTCTCCTTCTCTCCTGGTTAGACTCTCCTAGGTTTGTGCCAACTCCCTTTAGATTTGAGATTATGTGGAGCTCCCACTCCTTGTTCAGAGACCAAGTGAAATTCTAGTGGACCACCCCTATTAAGGGAACTTCTAGGTTCAAGATTTCTCAAAAGTTATAAATCATTAGAAGAGAGATCAAAGGATGGAGCAAACATAATTTTGGAGACTTCTTCAAGGAGAAAAAAGAACTTGCAGGGACTTTGGATTCCCTCCAAGCCCAGCTTGCTACTGGGAATATCAACCCACATCTTCAAATAGAGGAGGAAAAGGCAAGACACAAGTGGTAGGAAGCCTTGAAGAGGGAATAAATCTACTAGAAATAGAGATCCAGGATCTAGCGGCTTACAGAAGGAGACTGAAACACGACCTTCTTTCATAGATCTACTAGCAACCACAAAAGAAGAAATACCATTAACACCATTAGGGACAATAGGGGAATGAAGTTACTGAGAAAGAAATAATAAGTCATGTTGTGGCTAATTACTTCATGGGGTTATACTCTAATACTGCACACATCTGCCTGGTCAATGATCACGACCAGCTTCTCAAGCACATCCAATGTGTTGTTACTCCCATTGAGGATGATCATCTGACAAGGTAGGTCTCTGATGAGGAAGTCAAAGCAGTTGTCTTTACTATGGGTGCCTACAAAGTACTGAGACCTGATGATCTCCCCCTGGCCTTCTTTCAAGACTATTGGGATATTGTTGGCCTCAAAGTTTCCCGTGCTACCAGAGACTTCTTCAGAATGGGGAGGTTACTTAAGCATCATAATAAGACCTATATTGTGTTAGTCCCTAATAATGACAATCCTACCTCTATGATATACTTTAGGTCTATCAGTCTATGTATCACATTCTATAAGATCCTCACTAAGATTTTGATTAACAGACTGAAGCCCCTTTTGGACAAACTGATCAGCCCTACTCAAAAGGGTTTTATTTTAGGAAGGAAAATCCTGGATGCTGTCATATTCACACATGAAATTATTCACTATGTGGATAGGATAAAAGCACCAGGTATGGCCTTAAAACTTGATATTTCTAATGCTCATGATAAAGTTAATTGGTCCTTTCTTCTAAAAATTCTTAGTAGAATGGGCTTTAATGATAAGGTTATCTGCATTATTCAAGAATGTATACAAATTGTTAGCTTCTTTGTGTTGGTCAATGGCTCTCCGGGGGCTTCTTTCAACCTAAAAAGGGACTTATACATGGAGACCCCCTCTCCCCTTATCTATTCATTATGGTTTCTGAAGTTCTTAGCAAGAATCTGATTGTGCTCTCTTCCATGGGAAGAATAAAAGGTGTCAAACTAGCTTCCACTTTGCAACAAGTTGTCCTTGAACAATTTTTGGATGATACTTTCCTCTTTGGGGACTCTTCAATGATTGAAGCTAGACATTGGAAGAACCTTTTGGAGACTTATGCTATGGCTTCGGGGTAGTGCATCAACTACCAGAAAAGTAGGCTATTCTTCTTTAACACCCCTATTGAGACCCAAACCAGAGTGCTTCAAATCATTGGTTGTTAGTTGGCTTCTCTCCCCTCCACCTACCTAAGCCTCCCTCTCACTATCAAAGAGGTCTCTCAGGAATTCTGGAATTCCATCCTAGAGAGAACCCAGAGAAAACTTGTTGGCTAGAAAGGGAAGATCATGAGCAATGCTGGTAAGCTCCAACTGGTGGCTTCTACCCTCTAGGGGATACCTATTTACTTTATGTCCCTTTTCAAGGTCAAAAGCTACATGGTTGATAGGCTTGAAAAGATTCAAAGAACATTTTTGCGGGCTAGCTCTGAAGAGAAAAAGAGGATGTCCTTGGTCAATTGGGAAATAGTTTGTGTTCCTAAAAGATTAGGAGGACTGGGTCTTAGGAAAATTGGCATGTTGAACAAGGCCCTCACCACAAAAGTGGCATGGAAGCTTATAGAAATAAAAGCTTATTGTTGCAAAATTATGGAGGCTAAGTGCCTACAAGGGAACCCTTATGGGATGATGTATCAGGACAATGACATTCCTCATGGTTCCAAACTTTGGATGAATATTTGCAAATACAAAACTATGCTTTCTAAGGGTGCCTTCTGGCAACTCGGGAATGAGAAATCCATCATATTCTAGCATGACTCATGGATCCAAAATTGGCCTACCCTTGCTAGGTGGTTTGGTCCCCTCATGACCTACCTCATGCCTATTCTTGGGGATAGAATCTACAACTACATGCTTGGAGGTCAATGGAAAGATGTCTCTTACCTTGTTAGGAACAGACCTGAGCTAGAACACTTGGCTAAGGAACTTATGGAAATTTTTTAAAATGTTAGAATTCCTAGAATTAATGGCCAAGACTCTATCATTTGGGCCCCTACCCATGCGGGAACCTTCTTGGTCAAGACTTCTTACAACCTGCTTTTGAAGGAGGAGAATAACCCTGGAGATTGGAAAAATGTGTGGATCCCTCACCTCACTTTGAAAATCAAATTCTTCTAGTGGATGCTCATGCATGGAAAAGGGTTAACCCATGAAAACCTTATAAAAAGAGGTTTCTCCCTGGCCAGTAGCTGTGTCCTCTGCAAGAAGGAGGAAACTATGAACCATCTATTCATACATTGTGACTAATCTGCTAGTATTTGGTAGGGAGTTATTGAAAAACTAGGGATCCCTTGGGTCCTTGAGGAGGATATTCACTAGTTTACTGATTGGCAATCCCCCTCCAATCACCCTCTCCTCTAGCTCATATGGTGCTTACTCCCCTTGCATATTTGTTGGACTATCTAGAAATAAAGGAACAACAAGATCTTTAGGGAGAATAATTCCTTTCCTTAGGCCTCTCTCCATCTGGGCACTAAGATCCTAAGTGAGAATGTTGCCTCAGCGAAATAGAAACTTCCCTTCACACCCCCTTTAGCCTCAGAGATCAAAATTGCTAACATTTGGAACTTGCTGGTCAGCTTCACTAGGTTTGACAACTCTAAGCTAATAGCCCAGAATGCTACCCATTGGGTTGCCCCATCCGTAGGATGGATCAAACTAAACTTTGATGGGGTAGTGAACAACCTTGTCCAGGGTGGGGTTGGAGTGCTCTGGGACCACAATGGTTCTTTCCTTTTGGCTTATGTTGGGCCGCTTAGAAACAATATTGTTAACCAAGCTGAAGGCATGGCTCTTCAATGGGGTATAAAATTTTCCATCTCTAAGAATATTAGGATGTTGATGATCAAGGGAGACTCCAATGTAATTGTGGAGGTTGTTAATCAAAGGTAAAATTTGGGGTGGTGGGTGAACACCATCATAGTGGAAATTCTAGCGCTTCTCAACAACTTTGAGAAAACTATCACTTCCCATACCTACAGGGAAGGTAACTCAGTGGCTGATTATGTGGCTAGTATTGGTCTCAACCAAACCAAGGTCATTAGTTGGGAGGAGATTAGTGTGTTTCCAAAGGAGACCTAGCAGCTAATCAAGCAGGAAAAATACAACATCAGTAATGTTTAAAATCGGATGCATTAGTGACAGAATTGTTGAGGGTGCCCTTGATGTCCAAGCGGCTACAAGAGAGGACCTAACTATTGCTAGTGCCATGTTGATGCTATCTTGTTCTGGGCCCATGGGTCCCAGGTTTTATTTTGTGTTTTTCTATTATGTGGTTAAGAATTTAAGACTTTGGTTTAGCCCTGCGAAGTAGTTTATAGTTATTATGTTCAAGGCTTTTTGGTTAAACTATAACCCTAGATTGCTATTTTTTATAAGGATCTACAAGTTTATTTTTTCTAGAGGTAGAATAGATATTGTTACTCTGTTGATTATCTATTGCGAAGCTAGTGCTGTTAATGTGCTTTTAATGTACTCTTAGTCTTCCCTATACCATGGGCTAGCATCCTCTTGTTGCTTTTTCTATAAAAAAGATTCAATATTTTTTCAATATAAATACTCCTAATAATAATATAAAATAAAAGACTTAGGTTCATAAAGATGCTACGTGAGCCCAGTCATAATAAAAATAAATGTTGATTTAATAGCTTGCAAAAGTAAAGGATTTTGAAAGATTTTCAATTTAAAACATTCAATGTTGTCGTAGCTTCCTGATAGGAGAAGGATAGGGAAACATTAAATTGGTGGGTTGGGATTAATTACCAACACTCCCCCTTAATCACAACTATTGCAGTCTTTGATGCCCAATCGATCTCTTTGATAAGCAAAACTCTATTTTCCCAGTGCCTTGGTGAAGATATCTACTAATTGATATTCAAACCTATAATGTTCCAAGTTGATTTCTCCATTGATGATCAACTCTCAGATGAAATGATACCTTATGTCTATATGTTTACACCTTTTGTGAAAAATTGGATTCTTTGACAATGCTATGGCTGAATTATTATCACAATAGATCTTTGGCACTTCTTATTTTTGTTTGAGATATTTCAAAACTCTTCTCATCCAAATGGCTTGACATGATGCACTTGTGGCTCTTACATACTCTAATCCAATAGATGAAAGAGTGACAATTGGTTTTTTCTTCAACGCCCATGCTACTACACTTGATCCAAAATGAAAAACATAACTGGAAGTGCTCTTTCTATCATCAATACTTCCAACACAGTCACTATTTGTATATCATATGAGTTTGAATTCATTTCAACTTGTGTATTAGATCCCATAATTCTTTGGTCAAAGTTTAAATATCTTAAAATCCATTTTCCTTCTTTCCAATGTGAGTCTTTTAGATTCTCCATGAACCTTGAAATCAAACTTACAGAAAATATTATGTCTAGCCTTGTGGTTGTTAAATACATAAGTCTGCCAACAAGTCTTTTATATAAAGTTGGATTTACATCATCTCCTTTTTCATCTTTAATCAATTTCAAACTTGTGACCATAGGCATTGGGGCTGATTTGTAGTTCATCGTATTAAACCTTTTCAAGATGTCATTTGCATACTTAGATTGAGAGATGAAAATACCCTTTTCATTATGATTTACTTCAATGCCAAAAAAGTACTTCATTAAACCCAAATCAATCATCTCAAATGTTTTTTTCATTGTTGATTTAAATATGTCAATTGATAAATCACCCGTGAAAATTAAATCATCAACATATAAATAAATAATTAAGATTTCACCATTTTCATTCATCTTGGTATATAATGTAGGCTCACTGCTACACCTATTGAGTCCATTTTGCAAAAGATAAGAATCAATTCTACTATACCACACTCTTGGGGCTTGTTTGAGTCCATAAAGAGCCTTTTCGATCTTGTAAACTTTATTTTCATGATCCAAAAGCTCATACCCAGGTGGCTGCTCCACGTAGACTTCTTGTAATATGCCATTCAAGAAAGTTGACTTCATGTCCATTTGATATATTGCCCATTTGTTTTGAGATGCTATGGTGAGTATTTTCCTCACAATATCTAAATGAGCCACTGGTGCAAATGTCTCATTGTAGTCTACCCTAAGCTGTTGTGAGTAACCTTTTGCTACAAGTCTTGCCTTGTGTCTTTGCACATCACCATTTGCATTCAATTTTGTTTAGTAGACCCACTTTACTCTAATCACTTCTTTTCCTTGAGGAAGACTAATCAACTCCCATGTTTTTTTCCTTTTAATTGCATCAATTTCTTCATCCATTGCATTTATCAATTTTTCTTCTTTAATTGCTTCTTCAAATTGAATTGGATCATCAACATGTGAATACAATGCAAAAAGAGAATTCAGTTTTGTACTACTTTCTCTATCATCTTGCTCATAAATATCTCTTAAAATTCTGATTTTTTGTCTTCTTAAGCTTTCTAACATGGGATTTGACATGTCACTTGAATTTGTAGATTGTGGACTTGATGGACCAGCACCAAGAGTCACAATTGAAGATGGTTTTTTGTTGAATGTTTGATGGTGTGTTTTCTTGTGTGTATGGGGATGTCCTTATACTTGATGATGGTGTCCTTTGAGAACTTTGTTGTCTTTGAATAGGAGTGGGAGGAGTCACATTTGGAGGGATACTTGCTGGTATAATTTCTTCATTTTCTTCTTGTGGTAAATTGGTTACTACATTGACTATTTTATCCAAAGTTCCATCTCATACTTCGTCTTCTACAAATTGTCCATCTCTACTGATTATGACCTTCTTGCTGATTGGATTGTATAATTTGTATGTTATTTATTCATCATTGTATCACACAAATATATATTTTTCTCCCTTGTTGTCCAATTTCCTTCTCAATTCATTTGGCACATGTGCATATGTCACACATCCAAATAATTTCATATGAGAAACACTATGTTTTTGTTAGAAAGTAAAGTCCACCAAGATAACTGAGAGGGGGGGGGTGAATTAGTTATCAGATAATTATAACCTTTATCAACTTCAACAACATTTAACCATGTAAGCAATGTAATTACCAACCATAGAAAGATACTCATACACAATGACACAATAACACAAGCTATGTTGACTAGGGAACCTCTTGATCAAAGAGTAAACCCCAGTGGGAATGATGAACACAAAAGATGCACTAATATGAATATTCCTTGCGAAAGGATGGACTCTATTAGGAGTCTTATGAAATACATTTAGTACATATGAATCCTTGTTAGGAGATTTTGAATCCCTGTTAAAAGATTCTAACCCTATTAAGAGTTATGGAAGACAGAAGGACCCACTACCCAAATAGCTTCAGGGTGAGATCACTAAACACACTATCCAAATGACCTTAATATTATTCAGTAGAATAATATGAAATATGTTACCTCCTTACTATGCCAAACTGCACTCACTGCTACACCAGATCTCAATTCTAGATCTATGTACTTTGCATATCTTCCTTCATAATTTTGCTTTCACAACTTCATAGGCTCTTTTCTTCACTTCATGCTTACATTCCCATTCAACCATACCATGCTCACATTAATACTACATTAAAATAAGGAAAAATATTCCTTCCTTTATACCACACTCAAATAATTACAAATGAGTCGGCACACAAATATTAAATAAAAGATTTCACATGCTACATCAAAAATTACACAAAACTGTCAGCTTCCAAATGCAATAACTCTTCACTCGTGCGACCTCAAAGTTTGCACTGTGAACCACATCACTATCAATTTGTCTCAAACTTCCCTTTAACTATGCAAAACTAGATTCCATCCCGATTAGGAGATATTATTTGATTTCCACAAACCACTACTCAGGAACACTGCCTGAATACTACTTTCACCAAAATGCTCATAACTTTCATGAATAAATGAATTACTATCTGCGTTCTTAACCATAGACAAGTAAAATATCAAATAATATAACCTCAACATCCAATAGCTCCAACTACAATATCCCATGTGCGCTAATCAAAACACTATCTGCTTCTCTGCTATTCTCCAGAAGATCATTGTGTTGACATCAATGACAATCATTGTCATGAATGCAACAAAAACTACTACAGAATGACTACCAACATCCAACATTCATTCCTAACAATCTCCCCCATTGGCATTGATGGCAACATAGATGAAAAACATCTAATGTTCCAAAAATCCAATACTGCAACACTGCTGCTCAAACAAACATTTTCAAGTCTTCTTCATCAATAAACTCTTGCTTCATTTTCCTATTCAGTTCTCTCCAACAGATGGTACAAATGGTTTTTCATGTACACTTCTCCCCCATTGACATCAATGATAGAAATTTCATCACTATGTCAACGACAACTCAATGTCAAAAGACACTATTCAGAAAGTACATTCACAAGAGTCCTCATGACTCAGCTCAGATATACATACTCCCCCATAAAGGAAGTACCAACATCCAATCCAGAAGAAAAATAGGGCTCATGTACCACTGGACGGATGCAACCAACTGCATCATTACTCAAAAGTAGGTTGGGGCATAACCCCAAGCATACCTCTCAGATACTCAAATGTATCGTTAGGAAAAGGCTTTGTAAATATGTCTGATATCTATTCCTTTGTGCTTATGTACTCTAGTCTGAATTCTTTCTCAACAACTTTCTCTCTTACAACATGATACTTGATCTCTATATGCTTTGTCTTAGAATGTAATAAAGGATTCTTAGACATACTGACTATACTGGTGTTGTCACAATTTATGACAATAGGCTCAACAAACTTAATTCCAATATCCTTCAGCATTTGCTTCATCCAAATTATCTAGTTACAATTGTTTGTTGCTGCTACATACTCTGCTTCTGTTGTACTTTGTGAAATACAATTTTGTTTCTTGCTTAGCCAAGAAACTAATCTTCCTCCAAGAAAAAAGGCTCCACCACTGGTGCTTTTCTTGTCATCAACACTACCTCCCCAATCAACATCTGTATATGCACATAGGGTAAAATCATCAAATTTTTCATACCAAAAACCATAGTCCATTGTGCCTCTTAAATATCTCGGTATCCTCTTTACTACTGCATAATGTGATTCTCTAGGTTCAGCTTGAAATCTTGCTACCATTCCAACTAAATGTGCTATATCTGGTCTAGTGTGTGTTAAGTACTACAATCCTCCAATCATGGATCTATATTTCTTCTGCTCAACTGCTGGTGTTTCATCTTTGCTAGATAGTTTGTGTCCTGTAACCATAGGTGTTCCAACTAGTTTACAGTTCTCCATTCCAAATCTTTTCAACAAATCATTCAAGTACTTTATCTGACTTACAAAGATACCATCATTCTTCTATGTTATTTGTAATCCAAAAAAGTATTTCATCTCACCAATCATACTCATTTCAAATTTAGTCTTCATTTCATTAGCAAATTTGTCACTAGCTTCATCTTCTCCTCCAAAAATAATGTCATCAACAAAAATAACTATAACTAACAAACCATTTTCAATTTCTTTTGTGTATAGATTGCTATCAGTTGTTCCTTTAGCAAATCCCAATTTCAACAAATACTTATCCAATCTAGCATACCAAGTTCTAGGTGCTTGCTTTAGTCCATATAGTGCTTTCTTTAGTTTACATACCATATCTCCTTCTTGAGTCAAAGGAAAACCTTCAAGTTGCTCAATGTAGACTTCTTCTTCTAATTCATAATTCAGAAATGCAAACTTCACATCCATCTGATACACTTTGAATTTCTTAAAAGCTGCATAAGCCAAAAACATTCTTACTACTTCAAGTCTTGCTACTGGTGCAAAAGTTTCTTCATAGTCAATTCCTTCTTGCTACGAGTATCCCTTGCATACAAATCTTGCTTTGTTTCTTACTACTTCTCCTTGTTCATTCATCTTGTTTATGAATACCCATTTAGTTCCAATCACATTCTTGTCTTTAGGTCTAGGGACCAATTCCCATGTCTTGTTCTTTTCAATTTGATCTAGTTCTTCTCTCATAGCATTAATCCAATGTTCATCTTCACAAGCTTCACTAGTAGATTTAGGTTCAATTTGAGAAATCAAACATAAATGTACCTTATTTCTAGTCATAACTCCTCTGTCTAAACTTCCAATAACTTGTTCAATAGGATGATGTCTAGATAGATACCTATTTGGTGTCATAGTCACAGATCTTGCTTCAACTATAGATTCTTCTCTAGATTCCTCTCTAGTTTCTTCTGCAAGAATCTCATTCAATAATTTACTATCAATCTCATAGAATAATTCAGTAGATTCGGTGTTAGGCTGAGGATGATCTTCTTCATCAGATTCATAATCAAGCATTCTTTCCTAAATTTTAAACTTCTCATCAACTTTAACATTTTCACTCTCAACAATAGTTTTAGTTCTCTTATTGTAACATCTATATGCTTTGCTCTTCAAAAAATATCCAAGAAAAATACCTTCATCACTTCTAGGATCAAACTTTCCAATATCATCATCTCTCTTTGTATAACATTTGCTTCCAAAAATTCTAAAATACTTAACTGAGGGTGCATGTCCAAACCATAATTCATAAGGTGTCTTATCTGTGTCTGCTCTGATTTGTACTCTGTTCATTGTATATACTGTTGTATTCACTGCTTCTCTCCAAAATGTCTTCACCAAATCATTATCAAATAACATAGCTCTTGCTGCTTTAGTCACTGACCTATTTCTTCTTTCTGCAATACCATTTTGTTCAAGTGTTCCAGGGGCTAAAAATTGTCTCTTAATACCATTCACTTCACAAAAAATGTTAAAGTCTCTAGAAGTAAATTCACCACCTCTATCAGATCTCAAACATTTAATCTTCATTTCAGATTCATTTTCAACTTTATTCTTAATGATCTTAAACTTATCAAATGCTTTAGATTTTTCTTTCAAAAATGCAATCCACATCATTCTTGTAAAATCATCAACAAGAATCATAAAATACCTTTCTCCATAGAATCCTCTAGTCCTGGTAGGACCACTCAAGTCTGTATGAACAATATCCAACTTCTCTGTCAATGTGAACTTCTTACTAGGAAATGAACTTCTCTTTTGCTTAGCCATCACACATTCTTTGCAAATCATGTTAGTAGGATTCATAATTTTAGGCAAATCTCTTACTGCAAGTGTAGTACTCACTTTCACAATGTTATCAAAGTTTATATGAAAAAACCTTCTATGTCATAACTAACTATCATCAATTTTAGTAATCAAACATGTCAGCTTAGTAGGATTCAACTGAAATACATTACCTCTAGTTCTAGATCCAGTTCCAATCAGATTTCCATCTTTATCCTTTATCACACAAGTTTTCTCAGTAAAACAAACTTGATATCCCTTATCAACTAACTATCCAACACTCAAAAGATTATGTTTCAATCCATCAATAAAGTAAACATCATCAGTATTAGTCTTTCCATCAAGAGTAATAGATCCTATACCTTTAATCAAACAAGATGCATTGTTACCAACTCTAACAACTCCTCCATCATAATTGTTAAACTTTATAAACTTCTTCATATCTCCAGTCATATGATGTGAACAACCACTATCTCTAATCCAATCATCTTTCTTTTCAACTTGGGAAACTAATGATTTTTCTTCTTTAACATTAGATTCAAAATTTTCTTATTTAATTGCTACAAATCCTATTTCATCATTATTCTCAGTATCTCTTTCACTCAAAGTTCTTTCTATACTAGCTTCAATATCTTCATCATTAGCATAATAACATTCCTTAGATCTTCTAGGCTTGAAATTATTTCTGTACTTATTAACTCTCTTAGGACATTTAGATGCAAAATGACCATATTCTTGACAAGTCCAACTTTTAAAAATTTTCTTACCGTCTAGTTCTCTTTTTACAAGCAAGGCAATACCTTCTTCAATCTTCTTGTCTTCTTCATTTCTAGATCTGCTATTGCTGGTATAATCTCCACTCACACTGGTACTTCTTGACAAAGTAGGAGGGATACTAAGATTACTGAATGCTATCTCCATTCTAGGTAAGTCTCCTGATAACCTCAGGTTCATCTCTGCTACTTCTAATCTTCCAAGAAGATTTTCTCTTGTAAAGTTTGTAGTACAAGGTATAACTTGTTCAATCATCTGTGTTGTCTACTTAAATACAGGAGTTAATGTCCTCAGAATTTTCCATATCACTTCATTCTCTATCTTTGATCCTCCACAAGGTTTTATCCCTGCAACAATTTCTGACATTCTACTAATATAGCTTCTAATAGATTCATCTTCCATCATTATAATATCTTCAAATGCACATATCCAATTATGTAATGTAGCTCTCTTTGCATGTTCATCACCTTCAAAAGTAGAGTGTAAATATTTCCAAATTTCATTAGATTTTAAAAAAAAATTTACCTCACTGTATTCATTCTCTAGAAGTGCTATCAAAAGTGCTTCTCTTGCAAGTATGTTACACATGAATAGATCTACCTCATCTTTAGAACTTGTTTCAAGACTATCTTCTTCAATGATAGTTCTATCATTATTTGTAATCAACCAATAACCTAGTCCTAAACACTATAGATGTGTCTTCATCTTTTCTTTCCAGTTTGTCAAAATTTACTCCATCAAACTTAGGTCTTTCTTTCCTGAAATTCACCATGGATCTCCTTAAGCAGTTAAATTTTCCTTTCAACGACCTATTGTTTTGATACCAATTGTTAGAAAGTAAAGTCCACCAAGATAACTGAGAGGGGGGGGGGGGGGGGGGGTGAATCAGTTATCAGATAATTATAACCTTTATCAACTTTAACAACATTTAACAATGTAAGAAATGTAATTACCAACCATAGAAAGATATTCATACACAATGACACAATAACACAAGATATGTTGACTAGGGAAACTCTTGATCAAAGAGTAAACCCCGATGGGAATGATGCCCACAAAAGATGCACTAATATGAATATTCCTTGTGAAAGGATGGACTCTGTTAGGAGTCTTATGAAATACATTTAGTACATATGAATCCATGTTAGGAGATTTTGAATCCCTATTAAAAGATTCTAACCCTGTTAAGAGTTATGGAAGATAGAAGGACCCACTGCCCAAACAACTTTAGGGTAAGATCATTGAACACACTATCCAAATGACCTTAATATTATTTAGTAGAATAATATGAAATATTTTACCTTCTTATTGTGCCAAACCGCACTCACTACTACACCAGATCTCAATTCCAGATCTATGTACTTTGCATATCTTCCTTCACAATTTTGCTTTCACAACTTCATAGGATCTTTTCTTCACTTCATGCTTACATTCCCATTCAACCATACCATGCTCACACTTTTTTCACATTACTACTACATTAAAATAAGGAAAAACATTCCTTCCTTTATATCACACTCAAATAATTACAAATAAGTTGGCACACAAATACAAAATAAAAGATTCCACATGCTACATCAAAAATTACACAAAACTGTCGACTTCCAAATGCAATAACTCTTCACTTGTGGAACCTCAAAGTTTGCACTATGAACCATGTCACTATCAATGTGTCTCAAAATTCCCTTTAACTGCACAAAACTAGATTCCATCTCAATTAGGAGATATCATCTGATTTCCACAAACCACTACTCAGGAACACTGCCTGAATACTACTTCCACCAAAATGCTCATAACTTTCATGAATAAATGAATTACTATCTACGCTCTTAACCATAGACAAATAAAATATCAAATAATATAACCTCAACATCGCATAGCTCCTACTCTAATATCCCACGTGCGCTAGTCAAAACATTGTCTTCTTCTTTGCTATTCTCCAGAAGATCACTGTATTGACATCAATGACAATCATAGTCATGAATGCAATAACAACTGCTACAGAATGACTACCAACATCCAGCATTCATTCCTAACAGTTTTCTTCCACTTGATGCTTCTCTAAGAATTATATTTTTGACACTTTTTTTTGGACATCTATTCATAATATATGTTGCACGTGATATGGCTTTAGTCCAATACTCATTTGGAAAATGTTTGGCTTTCAACATGCTTCTAGCCATTTCCATTATTGTCATATTCTTTCTTTTAGCTATGCCATTTTGTTGAGGGGTATATCTTGTGGTAAATTGCTTGTGAATTCCATACTCTTTGCAAAATCTTAAAAGATCATTTGAGATATACTCTCCACCTCTATTCGTTCTCAATACTTTAATGTAATGACCACTCTATTTTTCAACAAGAGCTTTGAATTGACAAAAATATTCAAACACCTCACTCTTATGCTTTAGAAAATAAACCCATGTTTTCCTTGTATAGTCATAAATGAAAGTCAAAAATAGAATTTTCCACCAATTGAGGGTGTTTGCATTGGGCCACAAAAATTTGAGTGAATAATTTATAAAGGTGCCTTAGCTCTCATTGACATACCCGATAAAAATGATTCTCGATGCTTCTTTCCTAAGATGGACCCTTCACATACTCTTTCAAGTTTCTCTATTAATGGTAATCCATTGACCATGCTTTTCTTATGAAGAAAATTTAAAGCTGCAAAGTTTAAGTTCCCAGATCTTAGATTCCACAACCAATTTTCATCTTTTATTTCTGCTTGAAAGATTGTTTGTAATTTACTATTGTAACTTCTTTATTATCTTGTGTATATACATTTTAGCTTGTGCTTGAGCATATTTCACATTCAAATCTGCCATAATCTTTAGAGAAAACATTCTATTATTGGTCATTTGAACCTTGGCAATGAGCTGATTACTTAGGAATTTATCTAAAATTGTGCACTCTCTATTTTTTAAAAATACTCTATAACCATTTTGAACAAGCTACCCAATGCTCATTAGATTATGTTTTAAACCAAGAATAAAATAAACATCAATCATATGTTTCTTCTCCCCCTTTTTGGTTAGAATATTGATATTCCCTTTTCCTTTGACTTCTACCTCATTGTCATTGCCCAATGTTACATCAAATTCCACACTCTTATCTTAGCTTCAAAACATTTCCAAATTCCCCATCATATGATTGCTACAACCTGAATCTAAAAACCATACATCTTTTTCACTTGCTTGTGCAACATTGCATGCCAAAAACATGGTTTTCTATTCTGGTTTTTGGTTTTGATTTTCTTTTGTAAAATTTGCATTTTTTTGTCTAAAATCATATTGTTTCTTTCTATATTCATTCAAATAATGCCCAAATTTCTTGCAATAATGACATTAGACTGAGGATTTGTCATACCTTTGTCTTTGAGACTAATTTTGAGGAGAGTATTGACTTGGATATTGGATGTTACCTCTTCCACTTGAGCTTGATGGGATGCTTCCCCTTCCACTTGTGTTTAATGGGCTGTCTCTTCTACCTCTATAAGAATTTCTTCCTCTACCTCTAAAATTTATTCTTCCTCTACCTCTACCAGTGTTGATTGAGACTTGTGTCTTGAATGCATGCTCCAAATTTCAATTTTCTCACCTACTCAATCTATGCTCATGAGAAATGAGTGATGCATGAAGTTCATCAACTAAAAATTGTGAGAGATGTTTTGTCTCTTCTATGGCTACCATAATAGATTCAAACCTTGTAGGAAAACTTCTTAAAATATTATCAACAACTCTCCTTTCTTCAAGACTGTCACCATGTGATCTGATTTGATTTACCAAACCAATGATTTGAGTGAATAATGTGTCTATTGTATCTAATTTTTTCATGTAGATTGTTTCAAAATCCCTTCTTAGCATTTACAGCTTAGCTATTTTTACCTTTTCCATTCCTTGATAATCTTTTTGAAGAATGTCCCATGCTTTCTTGGACTTTTTAGCTTCTTGAATTCTTGGAAAAATACTTTCATCCAATCTTTAAAAGATGAAGAAGAGGGCTTTCGAATCTTTCTTTTTATTTTCCTTTAACAAATCTTTCTTTGCTTGAGTCAATGCATTATATGCTATTGCATCTACTAGTTTTGGGTAACCATTTTCAAGAAGCTCCCATAAATATTGAGCACAAAATAATGCCCTTATTGTGATTTCCCAATAGTCATATTTTTTTCCCATTGAACTATGAAATCTATGGATTTGTCAAACTTGTACTTGCCATTGTTGGTTGTAAATACCTTTTCTCTGAAGAAAATTAGTTCTTCCTAAAACCTTCTTTGATTCACCTTTAGCTCTCATAAATAACCTTTGGCTCTAGTAAACAACCTTCAGCTTTGATACCACGTTCTCAAAAGAGGTGAAGCATAATAGACAAAATAAAATTGCAATTTATACATAAAGTTAAACACCTAGAAAATTAAACAAACATGCTTATCTTTCAATCAACATTCAAATAAAGCACCCAGAAAAATAAAATGTGTTGTTGTAACATTCTAGATTATAATATCCAATAGACATTAACAAAGCTTGGGCTCTAATGAAATTTTCTCTGAAAATCCGTATTTTTCATTCATTCAACATTCAATATTTTTTTAGTATACATACTCCTTCTAATAATGATATAAAATAAAAGACTTAGGATCATAAAGAAGCTACATGAGCTCAGTCAAGATAAAAATAAATGTTGATTTAACAGCCTACAAAAGTAAAGGATTTTGAAAAAATTTCAATTTAAAACATTCAATATTGTTATTTTTCAACTTAAAATATTCAATGTTGTTATGGTTGCATGACGGAAGAATGATAGGGAAGCATTAAATTGGGTAGTTGGGATTAATTACCAACACTTACACGATGATAAGTGTGTGAATCATTAACATCATGTAAGCTAGAAATTTTCAAAGTTGGCTTGAAACTTCGATAAACCAAGGGAAAAAGACATTTTCGATGGTTTTTGATAGTTGACAAAGTTGTTTTAAAATCTAATGCATTTGAATGTGGAGATCTTGGTATAAAAATAAATGTTCAATATTGGCCCTAGAAAACTTTCTGAAGTGATGAGAAATCCAATCTAGAAAATGAGGACAATTTGTCATGTGAGCAAGTTGGCATTCTTTGCCAAAATGTCAACATTTTCTCTTAGTTATGAAAGTAATATAAAATGCCAAAAAACATGTTTTCTTATAAAAGCTATTGGCATTGAAATAAGCTTGATTGAGAGATTTTAAAATTTTCAAAAGTCTTACCAATAACTAAGGGGTAGTTATTATTACACCAAGAGGCATAACCCTACAATGGCATCAGACTCTATATAGGAGGTCATCTAAAAAATGGTGTAAGAAAAAAGAAACTCTTCATATTCCATTGCCAGCATATAAAAAGTTGAACATAAAGCTGAACAAAGTAGACTTAATAAATAATAGAATAGTCACAATAGTAAGGAATACAAATGTGAATGAAAATGGAAATAGCAGTGACAATAAAGAATAAGAATACAAATGATCATTTATTCGCATGTACATAGGCATTGGTGAATCAACAATGCAGCTAAGGGCAATGCATTTTTTTTTTAATATGGACAGTTTTTTCCTAGCTATTAAATCAAGCTCATCGGGATGATCTAATTCAAACGTTCATATCCTCGATCCAAACAATGCAGCTAACAAAAATGTAATTTTTTGTGAAGTTTGTGGTCAGTACAAATACATTTTAGTGATCATTATTTCTCACTAAGTTTTTTTACACTGGTACATTTGAGACCTTTTTATGATGGCTAAATGTTTGAATTTAGACAGTAAACTATCGATTAAGTGACACCACCCGGCGTCGCAGTTTTGTAGTCAGAAAAATTGACAGTTCTATTAGGTATCATAATTATGACAACCATGATCATCACAAAAAGAGGGTGTCGACATAGTGAACCTATCATCAGACCTATTTACGGCTGTCAAAATTGTGACGCCTACCTGTCACAACAAATAACAAACAACAATGACCCGTCAGAATCTTCCAACAGGTAGCCATTGTTTGTAACATGTTCACCGATGAAAATGATTTTAATGCAATGGATATCCATTGGAAGTTTAAAATGCATATCCATCATTTGTGGTTTATGATGTACATGTGATGGACATGCGTTGGACATTTATGATGAATATCCATCATTTATGGTTGTTTTCTGACAGCGATGTTGTTAGTGCAATAGATGGATGTTAGATATTTGCAATAGATAACTATTGCTATTTTGAAGCTGTCGTAGTTACGATGATAATGAGTTTTTTAAGAAATATATGTATTTTTCGATTGAGTTGGTATCAATTTAGAATGGTGTTCTTGCAGATCTGGTTCCTGCTCATGATTTGGTTATGGATCATTTGGAGATAACTTTGTAGTAGATTTGGTAGCGGGTCATGGATTATTGAGTCAAGTATACAGACTTGGATTTGGAATGGATCCTACCAAATCAAGACTTGTGATAGTGACTACTCTAGCACAATTCAGAGATAACTTTGCAATAGATTCGGTAGCAGCTTGTGGATTATTGAGTCAAGTCTAGAGATTTGGATTTGGAATGGATCCTACCGAATCAAGACATGTGACAACAATTGCTCCAACACAAGAAGCTAGTGCAGCGATCAGAGATGTATTCTTCCTAATGTGTTCATGGGATATATGTGGACCTGATTGCATTCGGATATGATTTGAGAGACTTCTTGACTTCTTTGGTTTGAATTTGATGTGTGGGTTCATGGTGCAGTCTATGGTGTTTCTTTATGATTGGGTTCTTGACAAAGATCTGTTGATTTGGTAGCCATTGAGATGGATCGATATATTTGTCGTACGTGGATTGAGATCTTAAATTATTGAGTTTCTCTTTGTTTTGAGAATATTTTAACATTCTCTACTTAACAACACCAACCACGTGAAGGTGGAAGCTCATCTGACCCCTCCTCAAAGCCTCTTATGACCCTTTATGACATTTTAAGATATCTAAGATGTATTCTTAGGGATCGTAAAGGGTCGTAAAGGGTCATAAGGGGTACTAGGACATAATAGCTGAGAAACATAAATGTAGGCATCATGGTCACAATTGTTTGGAAACACAACATAATTGAGTGGTATACCTAGATAATGCAACACAACTACTCCTCTAGTTCCATGTCTACACTATGTAAACAAAACCCAAAGATAAAGAATAAATTTAGAGAGCGTAGAAGAGTGATCAAAACCAAAATAATATAGGGACTTGTATTACTTTGATCATTCTTTCTCTCCTCTGCTCTCTAAATTTATTTTTTATCTATGGATTTTGTTTGTTACAGTGTAAACTTGGAACCAGAGGAGTGATATATAGTTGTGTTGCATCATCTAGGTATACCATTCAATTATGTTGTGTCTCCAAAAAATTGTTATTATGATGCCTACATTTATGTTTTTCAGCTATTGTGATATCTACATTTATGTTTCTCATTTGTCATATTTATGTGCATGTTCTTTATGTGTATCTACTAGAAATTCTTAAAAAAAATCAGTATCTACAATAGCCCTTTGTTAACCACATTTACGCATATGGTCCCAACAAAGTAGTGCACAAACTACACAAAGAAGGCATCGTAGAAATATGATTTTTGCTTTCACCTTTGAAGCAATCTTGGTGGCACTAGCTGCCTCTCGATCCTTGCACAAATTGCACTCATTTCCTACATCAGGTATAGATTTAGATGGGGTAGATGTAAATGTGGTTTGATCGACCCACCGAAAGTATTGACATCTAATATTTCCTTGACAATACCAAATATAAATTAGTTCTTCATAAAATGATTAGTTGTCACATTATTTTTAAACATAAAATATAATTACATATCTAGACCTTTTTCCTATTTGGTTAAACCCAAAATTGACACCCAAGATTACTTGTTGTGTGTGACATCTTCAACATGCATGGGCCAACACCACATTGACACATAGCCACATTGACCGAAGTCATTGATGCTATTTTGACAAATATTGCATTATCACAAATATTGCATTGTCATTATTTTGTTCATTCATACTAATTATAATTACAATAAAAGAAACATACTAATGTAGACTTGCACATTTTTTGGCTAAGTCGAAGACTTTGGTTTAAATCACTAGACAATGAAAACAAAATGATAAACCAAAAACAACCATGCAATTGTAAAGAAAGGTAATTTTCTTAATCACATCACTAATTTGTGCATCTCTAAATACTGGTATCTTTCAAGTGATTTGATTCTATTCATGCCCACTACAAATGAGAATAGTCTTAACTAGTGAGGTTGTTTAAGCATATAGAGAGTAAATACAATCTTTTAGAATGAAATTTCTCTTAACAAAAGATCAAATATATATAAGTAGGACATATAAAACAAGGTGAATAAGAGTAGTACATATAAAACAATCATTACAATATGCCAAACATCTAGCATAACTGTACATTTCATTCATGTCATTGATATTCTTCTTCATCCATCTCATCATCAAGATCGTCATCAATGATGACATCATCACCACCACTATTGTCATCATCGTCATCATCGTCATCATCCTCATTAGTAGCAGCATCATCCTGATTAGTAACAACATCAGTAGCAGCATCATCATCATTAGTAGTAGTATCGTCATCATCTTCTTCTTCATATTCTTCTTTGACTAGCTCTCGATCATGATCTAGTTCTACATCATCTTCCACTTCTTCATCTTCCTTGGTATCTTCTTCCATCGCATTATACTTTATTGATCTTCCTCTTGGATCATGTCTAACAACAAATGACCAACCTAGTTTATGTGGAACCTCTGAGTAAAATACCTGCTTACATTGGCTTGGAAGAACATAGGGCTCTTCTCCAATTGGCTCAAACAACCTTGTATTAATCATTGGAAATCCATTGTCATGTTCAATAACAGTTCTATCAGGATCATTTCTATTGAGTCATAGTCTGTACCATTTCACAATGAAGAGAACTAATTTGAAGGAATTGAAGTTGCAATCAAGTATATCAACCAAAATACCATAGTATCAATTTTGCGACTCTTGAGGATGTAAGTCATTTCTAGATGAAATATTAGTCACCTAGAACATTGCACTTATCGCAGAATCACAAGTTCTCTTCATGTCATCTAACTTTTTGATGCAAAATTTATAACCATTGCAAAACATATCCTTGTGGTGTTTCACCTGCAATAATGTCAAACATGTATAAATTATTGCATCACGAGTTAAAAAACATACGATTGATTAATTAACAAATTTATAAGTACCTGGTGATCTCTTAAACCATATGCTAAATCTATTTCCTTTTGTGTAACATTGGGATCTCCATTTTGATGAGCTTGTATAACCAATGAAGACATGCATTCCCATGTTAATCTATGACCATCATGTTGACATCGTTCAATCCAAGTCATCATCCAATCTTGATTGTTTGCAATAAACAAATGTATTGCATCCCACTCTTTAGTAGTTGTACAAAAGTAAATAGATGACTTACAACAGATTTATTTTGAAGATTAAGAATTAATTTACTACAACAACATCTCATAATTTATTACCTTTCAGTTTCCTAAATCTACCATTTCCCACCAAGTACTCCCCTTTAAATTTTTTAATTGAGTTGAGATCCCGAATGCAATCTATATGGGTCTTTGATGCAAAATTAGGAAGATATTGAGTAACATACACCACCATCTGGTATACCATATATCCCTCAACCATAAAACCCTTGGGATGTGCTTTTTGTCATACCAAACCCTTCCAAAATTTCAAGTGTCTCTCAACCATTCACATTGACCTAGCATGTATAGGTCCACACAATTCAATCTCCTCAACTTGGTGTATGAGGTAGTGTTCTTGTGCATTGAAAAAAGTTTGAGGTAAACACTTTTGCATTTCACACATTAATTGACAAATTATTTTCTTCCAATATTTTATATCTTCTTTATGGATTTCTTTAGATGACAACCACCTACAAGGAATTCAAGACATAAATATATAAATATGAGACTTTACAATATATTACTTGTTTGATATATTGAACAAATATCACTGCTTACCTCATGTATTTTCCAAGATCATATATCACTTGTTTGATATTATTGTCGAAGTTCTCTGAGAGAGATAGGGGTGGCAAGTACTTCAACAATTGTCAACTGATCATTTCATACAATAAAAATTGAATGCAATTACACAAATATATTGTAAATACAAAAGACTATGACTTACCTTGATGAAGGTATTCTAATCATGTGTTTTCATCCCTGACCCAAAATCATTTTTCTTTGATATGAGATTGCTTATATCCGTAGAAAATCTTGTATGAAATCAAATTTTTTAGATCACTTCTTTTATGTCATTACTTTGTTGCTCTGTTAATAACCAAGGAAGAGCACTTGCATTAATCTGGTCTTCATTTCTATTTGATTCAATGATATTTTTTATTGCATGATTGGAATCATGAATGTCACTACAAATTTTGCCAATTTTTTCTTTGTCACGCCTTCTATCCAATATTTTCCATGTCTCTATTACATTCTTTCTAGTATACATAGTATCAAACAAATGTACAATTTGTAAATGCTCATAGTAGAGTTGGTCCCTTTGGAAGTTGTTCGGTGATGCCTTCACGACCTTCAAGATCATCAACTACATAATTAGCCAACAAAACACAATCAAAATATATGATTTTTAAACATCAACCATTACGTGAGATGATATTACCTTGAATTCTATTATATTCCAACTACCATAGGTGAGGTGTCATTCTTCGGGGCTTTGATGTAGTCTCTTCTTTCCCATTGAAAAGATGACTTTCTACACTTTGATACTTATGATTTCTGGGGAGGAACTACCTATACTCATCAAACACCTATTTTCTTAAACTTTTGGAATGACAAGATTTCATCTTTGGACCACACATTGGACATACAAATTTTCCCTTTGTTTGAAGACCTACAAGATAATGATAAAATTGGATTAAATATGTATATTTTTAGAATTTGAATTATCCTGTACAACTAGAATTCACCATAACATACCACATAAATGTGTCAACCCTGGAGCATCATGAATTGTCGACACAAACATTGCATGGAATTTAAATTCTCTTTGTCCCATTGGTCAAGAGATGTCATACATAGTGAAACCATTCCATAACACCAACAACTCATCGATAAGAGGCACAATATATACATTCATATCTTTCACTTGGTACTTACCTAGTTGAATTAACAACAACATCAGATAATTATTGTGGCCATTTCACTCCAAGACTTATAATTACATGTAGATAACTATAAAATAATAAGATACCTGGAACAATCATTGCCAACATAATATGCTCCCTCTTTATTGACATCCATGGAGGAAGGTTATTGTTTATAAGAAAAATAGGCCACATCGAGGAAATAGATCTCATCTCTCCATGTCGATTGGCACCATCTGCTCCCAGAGAAAGCTTGAGATTTCAAGGTTCCTCTTTAAAGTGTGGCCACTTTTCTTCTATGTTCATAAATGATGAACTATCTATAGGCATTCAAATAATGTCATCTTGACTCCTGTCGCATGCATGATAATCCATAAATTGTGCCAAGCTATTGCACTTGAATAATCATTTCAGACGTGGAATAATGGGGATGTGATGAAGAACCTTGCGAGGAACCTTTTTTGTCACTTGATCATCTCGATATCTTCTCATATGGCATTCAAGGCATTTTTTTGCATTTTCATATTCTTTATAATAAATAATATGATCTTCAGGACAAGTATCTATTATTTGATACTCCATTCCAATATGTTTCATAGTGGCACATAATTCTTGATACAAGTGAGGGAGAACATTTGATGGTGGTAACAAAAAGTCACCTATCAATCTGCAACAAATAATATAAGTCATTACTATAAATAATCTTAATGGTACATGTTTCACCTTTTATAGACTATAATGACATATATGACAAACCTTAGCATATGTGACATTGCTATGTTGGATAAACCATTCATAACCTTCAAATTCACCAACAAAAATACAACAGAGAGAAGAGTAGATTCAGAGCCTTCGTAAAGGGTTTTTTCCACCTTCTCAAGTAGAGGTATATCATGGACATCATTAATATCATTCTCATCATAATCATCATCATCAATAGCAGTAGTAGCACTAGCAGCACCAATACCAAATGTGTCAATGATCAACGCATTCATACCATCATCTTCAAATGTATTTTCTGGCACATGATCATCATCTTCCATGGGATCATGATCTTCAACTTCAATACTCACACCTCCATGTTCCTCTATATTCACACTAGGGAGATCAACCTATATAAAAATGATGATAATCAAACCTTCTTCCATGGTTCATATGTATATTAACTGTGAAAATAATATAACAAACAACTTACCACTATATTATAATCAAACCCCCCTTTCATATGACCATTCTCCCTACAATGTCTCATTACTATTTTGATTTTGATTCTTCTTGTCTTTAAGTCGTTACAACTCTTGCATGGACAATAACATTTGTCATCAGCTTTTCTTTGAAAGTTAGACAATAATCTAGCGATTGTCTCCCTATTTTGATCAAATTCCCTTGTATTATCTGTATCATCTTAAAATGGAAGCACTTCTATGTTAAGAGTGTTTAGCCCTCTAATCAAGTGGTTTGGGGTCATCTCAAATGCCTTGAATTGATATTTTCTTTGATCTAGCTTTCTCCCCACTATCCACTTCTTTTCTGCACTTGATTTCTTCATCCTAGGTGAAATTAGCATTAGGATCTTGAGGATTCTCCTTAATTTCCCTCTTCCATGGCTATATTTGCTAGGTAAGACTTAGAAATAGGTCCTCTTGGCCTTCATCATAGTCATCATATGATTTTATACCTATCCCTGGCATTATATCTTATTATGATATCATTTCTAGGTCTCTGGGCATCCTTGAGACCTCCTGTCCTGATTCTGATTGGATTTGGGCCCACAGGGTCAAATTCGAGGTTGATCCTAACTAGGTCAGGATCAAGCTCAAACTTGACTAGGTCAATCCCAACCTTAATTTTTACCCCCTCTTTCAAATTTTGAAATTCCTTGATTTTTGGGCATCAGGTTTTTGGGATGTTTATTTTCCCGCCTTTGAGTTGGCCATTTTGGGTTTCAGAATGGTAAATCCTTAAATTACATTTAATTTAGGTATATTTTCTAAAGGTTAGGACCTAATTGGGATTTAATGCTCCAAGATGGCCCCTCTATAGGAGTGTGCCCTAGTTCACTATAAAAGGAGGCCTTCCTCTCTCATTTTCTCATCCATTTATTCACATCCACAATCAAGTTTTCATGCTCAATTTCTCTCAAGATCTCAAGGTGATCAAGCAAGCATCCATTCAAGAATTAAAGTCTTCTTCTCCATCCAGGTTCTCCATTGAAGATCAAGGATTCAAGCATTCAATCCATTAAAGGGATTTGGTTCAAGCATTCAAGATTCATCATTCAAACCCTAGATTTAGTCATCATGATGTTGTGATCTTCCTTCAAGATCCTCTTGTTCATCTTCAAGACCCATTCATTCTTCCCTCAAGGTGGATTCCAAGCATACAATCATGGAGGTTTGAGTTACATTTGTTGATGTTATGTTCAAGCTTTCATATCAACATGTTTGATTACATTTCAAATACAATTGCATATCTATTGAATGTCATAGCTTCATTGTTAGATCTACTTCTACTACTTGATAGCATTCTCCATTTCAATTTCAATATTAAGGTTGATTCCAAACTGGGGTTTGACCAAGGCAAACCCCCCCAAATGAACAAAAAAAACCCTCTTTTTCTTGTAGGTGCAAGTGCAAAACTTTGGATCAGAGATTGGATTCGGATACCCTTTTCGGTGAACTTCCTAGATCTACGAACAAAGTCAGAATCAACCTTCAGAATAAAAATGTAGCCTTTGACCTTTTATGAGGGTCAAATATGACTTCCCTTATAATTGGAAAATATTTTTGGGTTTTGTAGATCTCGCAGTTTTGGTTCAAGATTACGAAAATCAATAGTTTCTAAGACTGTTTGATAGGGTTTTCAATAGGTTCTATTCCGGAGGTAAGTACCTTTATTTCTTAATTTCAACATTATTCATTTACATTTACTTTCCATATCAATACAATTTAAATGTAAGTGTAAAATATTAGTTTTGGGGTCTCTTTTATGTGCAAACCATTGTTCTAGGACCCCATCCATATTTTATCCTTTTCATTTTGGTGAACCCGACGTACTTATTCTCCTTTCTTTTATGGATTTAGATGCCCTATTGTGTTAGATTTGTGGTTAATCTTTTCTTGTATTAAGATTAGGTTTCTTTATGCCCTTGCATTTATATTTCAAAAATCCAAAAAAAATTACAAAATTTCTTTAAAAATACAAAAACATTTACATTTTCATTCTTTTAGTATTCAACATGTATGATTCTTGTTTTGAGTACTTTGATGAGGCTTTTGTTGTTCAAGATGATAGATCCCTTAATGAGGTACATTGAAGTGAGGATAAAAATTGTTTGAATGAGATCTCCATTGATCCTATTCTTATTTCACCCTCCTCCACAACCTCTTCAATTGACCTTTACAAAGATGAGTTAGGGATGGATGTTAATTCTTCTCCTAATCTATGTCTTTTTTATGAGCCTATTTTACAATACAATTTACCTTATTTCCCCTTTAGGGATCAAGCTTTAATGACTTGTGACACTCCTACAATGTGCTTTATGGATAGGGATGATAGTCCTCCTATTTGGGATGAATCTTTGGATTTGGATGTTGATTACTATCTTTCTCATGAAACCATTGTGGATAATCCTCCTATTTGGGATGAACCTTTAGATTTAAATGTTGATTACTCTCTTCCTCATGAAACCATTGTGGATAATCCTCCTATTTGGGATGAGCCTTTGGATTTTGATGTTGATTACTCTCTTCCCCATGAAACCATTGTGGATAATCCTCCTATTTGGGATGAACCTTTGGATTTAAATGTTGATTACTATCTTCCTCATGAAGCCATTATGGATAATTCTACTTTTTGGGATGAACCCTTGGATAAAGATATCAATTTATCCCTTCCTTTTGAAGAATTTTTGATACAATCGGATGACATATTCTCTAAAGCACACTTCCCTTATGAGAAAGAAGATGACATTATAGATCCTTCACCTTCATTTGGGATTCCTTCTAGTGATGAGGAATTAGTGGAGAAAGATATGAATTCCCTTAATGCTCTTCCTCTTAGTGGTGATCTTATGGGAAATCAAGATCCCACCTCACAACCTTCTTACCATAGTATTACTTATATCTATTCAAATCCTTTTCCAAGTGTTCCTCTGGTTGTGTCTTCCATTCATATTACTTCTTGCACTTTTACTAGTGTTCTTAATCTTCCTAATCCTAATCCTATCCTTTCTAAATCAATTCCTAATTCTCCATCTGCTATTCCTAGTTCTTCCCACACTTATGTTGATGTTCAAACTATGGTTCATGTGCAAAGATTCTTCAAAGTACCTTCTCCATATTATCTATCCATAAAGATAAGAGAAAAGACACTTCTCCTTTGAGATTTATTCATAATTTTACCCCTCACTCTCTTTTCTCCTCTAGACTAGGGGGCAAGAGGTATATTTCTTCATGTCTTTTAGAATCCATTATGTTTCTTCTGTGAGCTTAATTGGTTATTCTTTCATTTATGTCTATAATTTGTATTCCATTACTCTCTTCTATTATTCAAGATATCTTTTCTAGGACATGTGCTTTACAAAGGTATCCCTTGCCTTTCATCCCTAGGGGGCAAGGTTCTCCCTTCTTTCTCTTTATCTAGGGAACCGCTTTCCTTAGCTTAAGTGGTATTTGTTTATATTGCAATATCCTTTCATCATATTGACAGATATTTTGAGTATGGATAACCTTCTTATATGAGAATTTGTTGTCCTAAGTTGTCACTTCTTCTCTATGTTGCAAATTATGTTCTTTATAAACTCTCACCCTTTCTTGGTGTTGGAGTTGTTTCCCTCATTCAAAGATTCCTCTTCCTCTTTTTTGTAGGGGGCTTGATGATTGAATCTTTGTTCTCACCTTCTGAAAAATGATATTTTATCTAAAGCACTCCTCTTTGGTGGGGGTCTTGTTAATAAGATCTCTTTCATTTGAGGATCCTTTTCCATGAGTGACATATCCTTTTCATAATTATCTATACTCTTGGACATAGGGGTCAATATCCCTTGCTAAGAATATGGTATACATTGTTTCTAAACATGATATCTCCTTGAATTGTGAAGTAGGTATCCTCTTCCATCTTTTTTCCTACACTTGGGGGGCAAGGATGCCATCTCCTTCTTTTCTATCTTTCCAGGATTCACCTCCTTCTTTGGTTAAGCAGTATTTATCTATTATGTGATATCCAATCATACATGAAAATTTTGGTTTGCATTGAGGATCTATGTCATTGATAACAACCTCTTTCATTGTTTGACATTAGGTTTCCATGGTTGATATATCTCTCACCTTGGAAACTAAATAGTGCGCTATCCCTCATAAGGGTTACTTTTTTTCACTTCTTGCATGATATCTCTTTGCATGCATCCCTTCCATGGCCTCATAGGAGTTGTGACCTTCTTAGCTTGGACTGGGTGTTGTCTATGGATATTGTCTTGATGCTGAAGAAGGCTTTATCCTTGTTCTTTCTTTTCCTAAACATGTCAAAATAGTATGTTTTTTTCCATATTAAGGAGGGGGGCATATATAGGGTCTCCCTTGTACTATAGGTTTTTTTAATTTATTTACATGCTAAATCTTGGAAGGTAATGCACATAAGTTGCTAAATCCTGAAAAGACACATATTTATATGCTAAATCTTCTGATGGTAACACACATAAGTTGCTAAATCCTAAGGAGACACACATTTTTCAAATTTTTCAATATGCTAAATCTTGGAAGGTAATGCACATAAGTTGCTAAATCCTAAAAAGACACACATTTATATGCTAAATCTTCTAAAGGTAACACACATAAGTTTCTAAATCCTGAGGAGACACACATTTCATATTCATAGTGATACAAGAAGGTGGATCTATGGGTATTCCAGAAGCCATCAGAAGATGCATTACAATTGCAAGCATAGTTTATGGGTGAACCTATTGGGCTCTCCCTCCAGGGTGATTCATGGTAACATGGGCATCTTACTAGGTGAGGTAATCACTCTTTTCTCTTTCTCTCTTTTTTCTTTCATGCTAGTAGGACTGGATCATGAATCTATGTCATTTATAGTGTTTTTCTTGTCTTTTTTATGTAAACATTTATGCTTTTATGATAGATTTCCAAATATGATATTAGTATGAGAAGTGTTTCTTAGTAAGGTTTCTTAAGCTAGTTGATTTGGGTTTGTTTTAGTACTAACCCCTCTTTTGTGTCCTTTTGTTTTTTCACCCTCGTGCATGTATGTTGAGTTATAATCCTTAGCCTATGGGCTGGTGTCCCTAACTAAGTGTCATTCTATCTCATTTTGAATCCACTAGGATCTCTTCTCTTTCTTCTCCTTTACCAAGAGTTTGCACTGAGTCCATACTCTTGCTAAAGTGGGGGCTTAATGTATCATCTTAAAATGGAAGCACCTCCATGTTAAGAGCATTTAACCCTCTAATTAAGTGGTTTGGGGTCATCTCAAATGCCTTGAATTGATCTTTTCTTTGATCTAGTTTTCTCCCCGCTTTCCATTTCTTTTCTGCACTTGATTTCTTCATTCTAGGTGAAATTAGGGTTAGGATCCCGAGGATTCTCCTTAATTTCCCTCTTCCATGGGTATATTTTCTAGGTAAGACTTAGAAGTAGGTCCTCCTAGATTTCATCACAGTCACCATATGATTTTATGCCTATCCCTAGCATTTTGTCTTATTCTGATATCATTTCTAGGTCTCTGGGCATCCCTGGGACCTCCTGTCCTAATTCTGACTGGATCTGGGCCCATAGGGTCAAATTCGAGGTTCATCCTAACTAGGTCAGGATCAAGCTCAAACTTGATTAGGTTAGGATCGAGCTTGGACTTGACTAGGTTAGTCCCAACCTCAATTTTTCCCCCCTCTTTCAAATTTCTAAATCCCTAGATTTTTGGGCATCGGGTTTTCAGGATGTTTATTTTTCCACCTCCAAGTCGGCCATTTCGGGTTTTGGAATCGTAAATCTTTAAATTAAATTTAATCTAGGTATATTTTCTAAAGGTTAGGACCTAATTGGGATTTAATTCTCCAAGGTGGCCCCTCTAGAGGAGTGTGCGCTAGTTCACTATAAAAGGAGGCCTTCCTCTCTCATTTTCTCATCCATTTATTCATATCCACAATCAAGTTTTCATGCTCAATTTCTCTCAAGCTCTCAAAGTGATCAAGCAAGCATCCATTCAAGCATTCAAGTCTTCTTCTCCATCTAAGTTCTCCATTGAAGATCAAGGATTCAAGCATTCAAGATTCATCATTCAAACCCTAGATTTAGCCATCATGATGGTGTGATCTTCCTTCAAGATCCATTCATTCTACCCTCAAGGTGGATTCCAAGCATACAATCATGGAGGTTTGATTTACATTTTTTGATGTTATGTTCAAGCTTTCATATCAACATACTTGATTACATTTCAAATAGAATTGCATATCTATTGAATGGCATAGCTTCATTGTTAGATCTAGTTCTACTACTTGCTAGCATTCTCCATTTCAATTTCAATATTAAGGTTGATTCCAAACCGGGGTTTGACCAAGGAAAACCCCCCCAAACAAACAACAAAAACCCTCTTTTTGTTGCAGGTGTAGGTGCGAAACTTCAGATCAAAGATCAGATTCGGATACCCTTTTTGGTGAACTTTTGGGATCTGTTAACAAATTTAGAATCGACTTTCAGAATAAAAATGTAGCCTTTGACCTTTTATGAGGGTCAAATATGACCTCCCTTAGAATTGGAAAATATTTATGGGTTTTGTAAATCTCGCAGTTTTGGTTCAAGATCAAAAAAATCAATAGTTTCTAAGACTATTTGATAGGGTTTTCAGTAGGTTCTTTTCCAGAGGTAAGTACTTTTATTTCTTAATTTCAACATTAGTCATTTAAATTTACTTTCCATATTAATACAATTCAAATGTAAGTGTAAAATATTAGTTTTGGGGTCTCTTTTATGTGCAAACCATTGTTCTAGGACCCCATCCATATTTTATTGTTCACATTATCTGACATGATCCTTAATGTGTATATCTGCAAAACAAGTTGGAGATGCCTCCTTTCATTAGCTTCATGTCACCTTCTCATAGCTTCTCATTTTCTGACAGATTTCACCAAAAGCTTTGTAGGAAACCAAGTAAGGGGTATTCTTGAGTTCAAACACATTGACCTGCTACAACTAAATTATAAATCATGAATTCACTATAAAATTAAAACTGAATAGGAACATAAGTAATACATTTAATGCATTATTACTTCATCATGATGATAAAAATTTCATTGGCTCAAAGCACATAGAAATTCAAAATAGTAGGATATCTTAATCTTTATGAGCTCAAATTCAAAACAGTAAGTGCATTATTTTATTACTGATGTCCCTATTAGCCCATTTTCCTATCATAGCAAAAAATCCTCAGAAAATGGTCTATCTCTAGAAAAGTTTTATGGCTATATAGTTTTTCTCCAACCTCTGCAAATGTTTTCTCTATCTCTGGCCCTTAAACCCTAGGTCTAAATTCAAGTATGTAGCTGTTGGAGGAAAAAACCCTTGGCCAAGTCTATTTCTTTGTTACTTTTTGGCTCACTAATCCCCTCAATATGCATGTGCTATTTTCCTCCCCCTTACCCACCCCTTGATGTGTTGAGTGGTTAGATTATGATATCGGGACCCCTTTTACTATTTTCTAATAAAGTCTAAGATTCCATTTGATTTTCCAAAGTGTCAGACCATTAAATTGTGTGGCTATCATTATTTTGCAAGACTGTTTGTTGTCAATCTCTAACATGCGATATAGCGACAAGGTGCCATCTATCTCGGTGGGCCCGTCCTCAAGGTATGCTGGGAGGTTAAACAACGGATCACATCTATGGTGGTCATTATACTGCTGGCGCAAGTTGATAGCTTTTTAAGCATCGTGATATAGCGATGATCGTCTGATTCTATATGGTGCACGAGATGGTGGGTGGGGCCTTAAGTTGCCAGGTCACACTCACATGGATGATTTTGATTGATCAAGATTCAGATGACATGGTAGCTAATAGAACCTTATTGTTAAAGATGAATTCAAAAAGGGGTCCGCTCTATGCAACGTGGTAGTTTATGATTCGACAAAGTGGCTCATAAGGAATGCGAGGCCCGATGGTCAGTTACCTTTTGATCCTGTGGTTGTTGCATGATCTCATGGAATCTTCTGTGCCCATACGATCATGCAATAGGCATTTGATAGTCCAGGTGTTTATGCTAGCATCATTGTGGGACTATTTGCTAGGTGTAGCAAATTTGTTATGTTTTGATTGGACAAGCTAGATGGTGATGAGGATATGTTAGTGGGCCTGAATCTTTAATGTCAAATAACATCACAAGAAGATCTATAGTTGTCACATGTTCGCAAGGAATATTCCTTCCCCTTGCGATCATGCACCCACCATCTAATTAAAAGGCTTATATGCAGTGGGTCTGATGTGCTACATATTGCTGAGGTGCTCATTTATTATTGGCCAAAAGAATGATGATGTGGCAAGGATGTCAGCAGGCTTTGAGGTCAAAAGATATTTAGCGATCTGGCGACTAAGGGTTTTTCTTGTTCTCATAATGTAACTCATGTTTAAGAAAGTATCCAATGACTCTAAGTTTTCTTCAGTTTCTTATTCGCTAGATTGGCCTGATTTAAGCCAAGGTCAGGATGCAGTTAGGTCCTTGGTAGTTATGTTTCTCATTTAGGGAATAAGCGACTATGTGTTCACATGATCTCATGTTCCTAGTGGTCTATGCCTTAACATCTATCAAAACCGATCAACATGGTTGTCTCCAAGTCCCTGAAGGAAGCAGTCAAGCCATGAAACATCTAGTGATTTAGCGATAGCCACAGGATGAAGAGAGGATCAATGGCCAATGTGTAATCTCGAGACATGACTCAGGGTTAGAAATCTATCTGGTGATTCATTGAATGCCTTTGTTCGCATTTTCTCTGAATCAGACCAGGGTTAGGAAAATTTTTCCATGACTTGGAGAATGACTTCGATCGCGTATTCACTGAATGACTAAAGAGTTAAAAGCTTGCCAAGATGTATGGGTCCAGGTTAATAGGTGTTTTTGACATGCGTGTTTCTTATTGTTTGAAGGTACATGATGTGGCCAGAGACTTTTCAAAGCTCAATTGACTATTTTAAAGGATAATTTGGGCTGCCCAATCTGCCGGGAAGAAATAAAATCAATGGTCATGTTTGAAACCTGATCTTATAGCTATTTTCTTTCAAATTCAAATCTTTCTATAGGGTTTTTGCTAGGGTTTGAAATGGTGAGCCATAAAGACAAATGGGTGGTTCAGATTTGATTGCACCAGGACATTTACAGCTGGAGAATGATGTAGAGGACATATGTTGCTACGCAGATCTAATTTTGCCATCCTAGGGTGCCATGCCAACTAAATATAGAGGACTGTTATTTGACATAGGTGGCTAGGGTTTTGATTGATGTCAGAGATATCCATGACCTATACACGCAAGATTTTCCAAAGCTAGCTCTGGCATTAATTTTATATTTGTCTGCTACAAGAAATCAATTGAATTTGTATCTGTAGTAAGGCTTGAATATGAAGCTAAAATATTTATACAATCAAATTTGATCTAATTCTCCTAAATTTCTAGGCTTTTTTGGCATTCTTTCATTTCTTGTTCAGAGTGGTTGTTGTAGACCTAATTTTGCCCTAAATGATCCTTTGCTTGTTGCAATCCTTGTTCCTATTAAAAGATTTTCAAGATCATTTAGAGGGGTTCTGGTTCCAGTTTTCTTCTGTGAGCTAGTTCCATGAAGGTTCCTTTTCCTGTAATATATTTCCTTCTTCTCTACACATAGGGTGTTCCCTCTTTCCTTTCTGGCTTTGAGAATAGAATATATGTTGTAACAGTTTGTCTTATGTATAAGATTTCAATATATTTGTACTGTTATCAGATTGTCTCCATTTGAATCCTGAACTTGTTGATTATAGCATCAAGGGTGTTTAATCTTTCTATTTGTATTTCCTATGTCTATAATAGAGTTGTCTTCACAGAGATAATTGAGTTCAAGATTGGTTTTCAGATGTGTATGAGCTGGGGTATCAAGGGTATTTCATGTTTGTCTTTTAGTGGATGTTGATTAATATATTGCTCGTTTATAGGTCTCTTCCAAGGGGAGGGTTAAAATCCTTTGAATAGGTGATAGCATGTCTGGGTACACATGTGGATTGTTGAAGTGAGATCTAATTAATGGTGTATGATTGATGTAAGGCATCAACATATTAGAATGTGTTGTCTTCTTGTTTCATAGATCTTTGTTGCAGTGATGTATTTGACTCTATTTCCCATTGGATAAGGCATTGGTCTATGAGAGACTTAGGGTATCTCAGGGGTCCTTTCAACCCAACATTAATCATTCAAATGAAGTACTTTTCCCTTTCATGTTGGTAGTAGGTAGTAGAGGGCCATTCTAATTTTTAGATTCATTCTATGCAAATAGGGCTACTGCATAAGACATGATACCATTGGGGTACAGGATACCTAGAGGAGTCTGAAAACTATTCCACAATAATCTATCTATAGGCCTTTTGTGTATCAAGAAGATTCATGAGTGTTTAGATAAGATAACACCCATCTGAGTGATGTGGATCTCAAAGAAGGAGGATTCCTTTCAATCTTCATCAATTAGACTATTTCTTGTCAAACTTGAGTGTACAATCTGAGAACTAAGCCCATATATTTATTCAAGTTTGGTCTTGCAATGAAAAGCCATTTTCTCTGTCAAACTTTGGAGTGAAGACTAACCAGTTTGTCATCATAGTGTAAACCTAACACTGTGTGAGAAAAAATGGGAGCCAACAAAATGGTGACTCCACTGGAGAGAACAACAACAAAGAAATACATATGCTGAGAATCTTTGGTTATATTACAAACTTCCAATATCTTATTATCCAGATTGATTTGGCCCATTTGAGTCACCAACAAAATGGAAACTTTGCTGGGGAGAGTCTAGAAAAGAGTCAAATAGAAAAAACACATTTGTAAAATCTTCTCACTACATGCTAAGTGGTAACTCTGAGTTCTCTGTTTGATCAGTCCAGTCCCTGATAAATAGTGTGCAAGGCCTGGTGAAATTTTAGTTGATTGGAAGAAGATACAAAACATTGCAATATCTTCCTCTCCAAGGAGGTGGTGACTCTACAAAGAAAAAGACCTAATGGAACTTCGAGGAGAGCTCTAGATCTACCATGCCTTCTAACCAACAAGTTGAATTTTTACCATGGAACTTCCAGGTATTCTATTTTTAAATGTTAAAAAGTGTCTCCTTATTAAGTGATTCAAGCACTAGGAGAAGGAATGAGGTGTGAGTAGAGGTTTGCATACTTCAAAGTTTTAGTTGCATTTTTGCAAGATTTTATTGAAGTATTGCATTAAGCTATGATGGGTAAAGTTCAGGAGGAGCTTGCATTATTAGACCATGGCATCCAAAGGGATTGCATACAATTGATGAGATTGAAGGTGGGAGGTAGAAGGGAACTATCAATACCTTTGTTCTATGAGAAGTTTTGTGATGCATATGATGAGCTTCCGGGGGGTATTGAGTTTTTAGAATCTATGTTCATTGGTTTGTTTTTGGAGCTCTATTTCCCTGAATCATCCCATTGGCCAGCCTCCTTAAGTGAATACTGTTATATGCATATTAGGGATAGGATACTTAATGATGTTGATCTTGAACTTGAAGATGCATTTGGGGTTGTGCCTAGTAATACTGTTATTGAGAATGATGGAACTTATGAAGGAGATGTGTCAAGTGCTGATACTCTTTCTTATAATCATAGGAGTAATGCTCTTTCTTAGTATGGGGAAGAAGATTTGTGTAGTCAGCAGGAGGATGAAGAATATATAACTAAAAATGCTGCTAATGATTCTTTGTCAAAGGAGGGTGATGCTGAGGAGAGTTGTTCACTTCATAGTGAGAAAATTTTAGAGTTTTTATCTGATGACTATCTTAGATATTCAGGGAGGGATGACTCTGAGTTCTCACATCCAACACACATTGATTTTGACCGAGAGCATGAGTCGGTAGGGTCTAACTTTGACATGTTTGTTTCTAGTTCTTTTACTATTTTTGCATTACCAGATTACAACCAGGTTATATATGATATATCAGATGGTGAGGGAATCAATATCTACTTGGATTCAAGCATTGATGATGTCCCTAATGTGGCATTGAGTACTGATTGGGAAAGTTGTATAGATTTTGAATCCTTTTCTGATTCTAAATCTTTTGCTAAGCCATTGAAGGTTGGCCTTTCAGTTTCTCGAGCTTCATATTTTTATAATAAGTGTGTTGGTGTTTTCCCTCCCACCTTCTAGCAAGGTTTTGGTTTGTCTAATGATGACAAGATGCAGAATGCTTTTCTTTCTAGTGATGATACCCCATATGATGTGTCTCCTCAGTGTTTGTATGAAGATCAGTGTGTCTTCTCCTTGGAAGTGCAAACTGCCGATGTAAATGGATCCAATAAGGATTATCTTAGCAATGTAGAGGATCTTAAGTGTCCCTCTTTTTAGTTGGATAATGATTTTTTAGAGTGTGGCTGCACGATTGAAAAAGATATATGTTGCTACTAACCAAGTGTCTTTCTGTGTAATAAATGCAACATGCATATGCCACATCCTTTTCAAAGTTGGTACGATTTCCTTTCTAGCCCTCAAGTAGACTTTGCTAATTATTTTTGTCTTAAGCTATTGGAGAGTGGAAATGATTTTCATTAGGTGCATGAAAGTGATAAGCTCAACTTGTTTTTGTTCTATGAAGATGAAAACCAGATTTTTGACAGAGGGAAGAGCTATTTCAAGTTTTGAGGCTTTGGGCCCTTTTGTAAATAGTTTCCCTGTATGTATAGTTGCTTTTCTCTTACTTGTGTGTTCACTTTCTATAGAGTTTCTCATTTTTGAGAAGGGATGTTAGGAAAGGTGAAATGAGAAGAAAGAGAGAATTTTTGATTTGAAGTTTTTAGGGTGGTCTACTTCTACCAAAGATTCATGAATTCTCTGCATGCCCACAAGGGACACGCATCCCCAGTCAGAGCCATTGTTAGCCCATTTTCCTATCATAGCAAAAAGTCCTTAGAAAATGGTCTATCTCTGGAAAAGTTTTATGGCTATATAGTTTTTCTCCAGCCTCTGCAAATGTTTTCTCTATCTCTGGCCCTTAAACCCTAGGTCTAAATTCAAGTATCTAGCCATTGGAGGAAAAAACCCTTGGCCAAGTCTACTTCATTGTTACTTTTTGGCTCACTAATCCCCTAAATATGCATGTGCTATTTTCCTCCCCCTTACCCACCCCTTGATGTGTTGAGTGGTTAGGTTATGATATCGGGACCCCTTTTAATATTTTCTAATAAAGCCTAAGTCTTTGTTTGATTTTCCAAAGTATCAAACATTTAAATTTTGTGGCTATCATTATTTTGTAAGACTATTTTCTGTTAGAGTCTCTGACATGTGATATAGCGACAAGGCACCATCTATCTTGGTGGGCCCATCCTTAAGGTATATTGGCAGGTTAAACAATGGATCACATCTACAGTGGTCATTATACCACTGGGGCAAGTTGATAGCTTTTTAAGCATTGCGGTAAAGTGACGACTGTTCGATTCTATATAGTGCATGAGATGGTGGGTGGGGCCTTAAGCTACCAGGTCATGCTTACATGGATGCTTTTGATTGGTCAAGATTCAGACGATGTGGCAGCTGATAGAACCTTGTTAAAGATGAATTTAGAAAGGGGCCCCCTCTATGCGACATGGTATTTTATGATTCAGCAAAGTGGCTCATAAGGCATGCAGGGCCTGGTGGTCAATTACCTTTTTGTCCTGTGGTTAACGCATGATCTCATGGAATCTTTTGAGCCCATGGGATCATGCAATGGCCATCTAATATTCTAGGTGTTTATGCCAGCATCATTGTGGGACCATTTGCCAAGTGTTGTAGATTTGTTATATTTTGATTGGCTGAGCTGGATGGTGATGAGGATATGTCAGTGGGCCCAAATATTTAATGTGGAATAACAATGCAAGAAGATCTATGATTGTCACATGTTCGCAAGGAATATTCATTCTTCTTGCAATCATGTGCCCACTGTCCAATTAAAATGCTTATATGCAGTGGGTCTGACGTGCTACATATTACTGAGGTGCTTGTTTCTTATTGGCCAAAGGAATGATGATGTGGCAAGGATGTCAGTGGGCTCTGAGGTCAAAAGATATTTAGTGATTTGGTGACTAAGGGTTTTGCTTGTTCTCATAATGTAACTCATCATTAAGAAATGATCCAGTGACTGAGTTTTTTTCAGTTGCTTATTCGCCAGATTGGCCTGAGTTAAGCCAAGGTCAAGATATAGTTATGTCCTTAGTAGTTATGTTTCTCATTAAACAAATAAGTGACTATCTGTTCACATGATCTCATGTTCCACGTGGTCTATGCCTTAACATCTAGTGAACTGGTGAACACAGTTATCTCCAGGTCACTGAAGGAAGTAGTCAAGCCATGAAACATCTAGCAATTCAGCGATAGCCACAAGATGAAGATAGGATCAATGGCCAGCATGTAATCTTGAGACATGACTCAGGGTTAGAAATCTATCTAGTGATTCAGTGAATGCCTTTGTTCACATTTTCTCTGAATCAGACCTAGGTTAGGAAAAGTTTCTTGCGACTTGGAGAATGACTTCGGTTGCATATTCACTAAATGACTAAAGAGTTAAAAGCTTGCCGAGATGTGTGGGTCCAGGTTGACAGGTGTTACCGACATGCATGTTTCTTATTGGCTGAAGGTACATAATGAGGCCAAATACTTTCAAAGCTCAATTGACTATTTTAAAGGATAATTTGGGCCGCCCGATCTATCGATAAGAAATAAAATCAATGGTTGTGTTTGAAACTTGATCCTATAGCCTTTTTCTTTCAAATTCAAATCTTTCTGTGGGGTTTTTGCTAGGGTTTGAAATGGTGAGCCATATAAGACAAAGGGGTGGTTCAGATTTGATTGCACCAAGACATTTGCAGTTGGAGAATGATGCAGAGGACATAGGTTGTTGTGTAGATCTGATTTTTCCATCCTGGGGTGCCATGCCAAGTAAATACAGAGGACTATTATTTGACATAGGTGGCTAGGGTTTTGATTGATGTCAGAGATATCCATGACCTGTACATGAAATATTTTCCAAAGCTAGCTCTAGCATTAATTTTTGTTTTATCTACTACAAGAAATTGGTTGAATTTGTATCTGCAGTAAGCCTTGAATATGAAGCTAAAATATTTGTACAATCAGATTTGATCTGGTTCTCCTGAATTTGTAGGCTTTTCTGACATTCTTTCATTTCTTGTTTAGAGTGGTTGTTGTAGACCTAAATTTTCCCTAAATGATCCTTTTCTTGTTGCAATCCTTGTTCCTATAAAAGGATTTTCAAGATCATTTAGAGGGGTTCTGGTTCCAATTTTCTTCTGTGAGCTAGTTCCATGAATGGTCCTTTTCTTGTAATATATTTCTTTCTTCTCTGGACATAGGGTGTTCCCTCTTTCCTTTTTGACTTTGAGAATAGAATCTAAGTTGTAATAGTTTGTCTTATGTATAATATTTCAATATATTTGTACTATTATCAGATTGTCTCCATTTGAATCTTGAACTTGTTGATTATAGCATCAAGGGTGTTTAATCTTTCTATTTTCATTTCCTATGTGTCTGCAATAGAGTTGTCTTTGTAGAGATAATTGAGTTCAAGATTGGTTTTCAGATGTGTATGAGATGGGGTATCAAGGGTATTTCATGCTTGTCTTTCAGTGGATGCTAATTAATGTATTACTTGTTTATAGGTCTCTTCTAAGGGGAGGGTTAAAATCCTTTGAATAGGTGATAGCATATCTGGGTACACATGTGGATTGTTGAAGTGAGATCTAATTAATGGTGTATGATTGATGTAAGGCATCAACATATTAGAATGTGATGTCTTCTTGTTTCATAGCTCTCTATTGCAATGATGTATTTGACTTTGTTGCCCATTGGATAAGGCATTGGTCTATGAGAGACTTAGGCTATCTTAGGGGTCCTTTCAACCCAACATTAATCATTCAAATGAATTACATTTCCCTTTCATGTTGGTAGTAGGTAGTAGAGGGCCCTTCTAGTTTTTAGATTCCTTCTATGCAAATAGGGCTATTGTATAAGAGATGATATCATTGGGGTACAGGGTACCTAGAGGAGTCTGAAAACTATTCCACAATAATCTATCTGCAGGCCTTTTGTGTATCAAGAAAAGTCATGAGTGTGCAAATAAGGCAATACCCACCTGAGTGATTGATGAGGAGGATATATGAGATGCAGCTACAGAAGCTACAACACCTCATAGAGCATCTACATCTCATGAGAGTGCTCAGGAGGTGTATGTAGAGCCATTGACTCCTATTGATATAGTAAGAGTAAACATTATAAATAAATGTCAAATAACTTATTTAATTTAAAAATAATTTATTTATTTAGATTAGTTTTAATGATTGCATGCACTTATGTATATACATATTTTTTCCATTTATGTTCATTTGATGACACAGGAGGAGGTGAGATAGGTGGATGAGTCCACAATTTTGGCCATTTCATTTGGCCTTGATGACTATATGATATATTATAAATTATGTACCCAGTAGTTTTTTTTATATCATTTGGTTTACATGCTTAAATCTCTATCAATTAAAGCAATAAAATTCATATATTTAATAATATATTGTCATCTTATTATGTTCTTGTAGGCTACAGCCGATGTCAGTGGGGGGCACAAGGGGGTTCCTTCATCAGGTGTCGAAAAAGGAAAGGTAGTTAATTGTTTAAGATTAACTATGCATGCATATGTATGCCACTTGTGTGTAGTAATAAATATTTTACTTGCACTTTATTGTATAGGGTGTGGCTATTGATGATGTCTCGACACCGGTTCAGGAGCGTAGGGTTATAGACATCTCAATTCAGAGTGATAGCCTGATTGTACATAGACTTTTACATATTGTTATTTATATTTTGTAACCAGGGTTGCTATGATGGAGTACATTGATATATAATTGACAATCTTTTTACTCTCATAGGTTACTCTGAGTGTGAGGGAGGGCCCACGAGAATCTTTTATATCTTTGTTGACCCAACCCACTATTCCAGAG
>BSBK01011667.1:17500-27500 GCA_027943335.1 Chamaecyparis obtusa | reverse complement strand
AGTGTTTACCAAGCCATCTAGAGCTGATGGAGCATACGGTTCAATGCTAGGTTAGATAGTTGAAAGATATGTTGTTGAGCCACTTACAACTGACCCCTCAACTACAAGTTTTGGCATCGACTGAGATTTTCTTGCCAAATGAAAATGAAGTTGACTCACCCAAAATTGAGAGAGGTTATTGTAGACCTTAGAACATGATCTCGTAGCACTTAATGGTTTTTTTTTATCTCTCATGAGCTCTGAGATATGAGCCACAGAACATCGCTACCCAATTGTGCTTAGTGCACCTTGGGGTCACTTGGGTCGAGCGTGGTCACAAGTGTTCTGGTGACTCCATGGGTGGAATGGGGTTGTCACTAGCATTTACCTTGCCAACCAAAGCTAATGGAGTAGATGGTTTGATGCTAGGTTAGATGGTTTGAAAGATATGTTGCTGAGCCACTTTCAACTGACCCTCACTGCAAGTTTTTGGCATTGACTAAGATCGTCTTGCCAAAGCAAATGAAGTCAAATCACCCAAAACTAAGAGAGGTTATTGTAGACCTTGGAAACATGATCTCATAGCACTTGATGGTTTTTCAATACCTCTCATGAGCTCTAAGATGTTGAGCCACCAAAAAGATTTCTGCCCAATCATTGCTTAGTGCACCTTGGGGTCACTTGGGTTGAGTGTGGTTGTGAGCATTCTGATGAATCCGTGGGTAGAACTAGGTTGTCACTGGCATTTACTGGTCAAACCGGAGCCAATGGAGTAGACGATTCAATGACAAGTTGGATGGTTTGAAAGATACCTTGTTGAGCCAATTTCAACTAACTGTTAGTGGTATGTTTGAAATTTGAACTGTGAAACTAATCATGATTAAGCTTGTGAAATTTGAACTATGAAGCTTATTATGTTTGAGGTTTAGCTTTTATGATTGTTTGAAATGATAAAAAATTATATCCTTAAAGCATTAGATACAACAATCAAAATGTAAGAATTCAAACCATGCAAATGACATAATTAATATGACATGTAAGATCCCTTCTTGGCACTATTGGCCACCCATACATGATTTTTGGTCATAAGTCCTTATCAAGAGTTTTAGGACATTTAACTTTTAAATCAAAATTGATTGTTACAAATTGCCATTATAGGCTTCAAAAGATCTCAATTAACCATTAAGGATCCTTTTGTCCTTCTATCTCTGATTGGATCCATGGTGACCGTAGGCATCTTCATAGGTGCATTTTGCACTAGTTACAATCTACATACAAAACCAAGTTTATTGAGTCAAAATACAATCTAAGAAAGGTGAAATTAATGTATTGAAATTAAGCTTAACGAACTTAGAAACATTGCACTAAGTAACTTATTACCTAGTCAAGTGGTTCCTGAAGGGTCATCTCTTTGCTTCAGGATCTCCAATAGTGCTTCATGATCAGCATACAAATAGTCCAAAATTCTTTTGTCTTTGGTCTTCCTTGATGCTTTGACAACTTGACATTTGTTGCTATAACAAGGTGTGAATACATGAGAATAGTTTTGTGCTTCTCATAGTCTTCAAATGCGAGAATTCCATTCTTTCTAATCATGTATGTTCACCAGCCATGTTCCCCAGAACAACAACTAAACCAGTAGGATATGTGAACCCATCACCATCTATCATCAGTTTTACAGCTTCTGTTTACCTTGTACACAACATGCTAACCAATAAATTGACCTCTCATCATTCCCCTACAGTCTAACCAATGCAAAAACATTTCCTGGCTTCTGAAGATCTGAAAGATGGTCATAGTCAACTGAAGTGTCCATGTCCATCATTTATTATAGAGAGTGTCAAAGATAAAGGAGTTAGATACTGTGGAACCCATGTATCCACCCACTCACTTGACTCGCAATGATCCCAATCATACTAAAAACACATGGGGCAAATACAAGCCAACTCTTGTGTCCAAATGGTCCATGTAACTACTATTGGAGTTTTGGAATGAATGCATTTTTGAAGAGTCTTTCACTATTTGACATTCCAATCTATCTCCTATAGTTCCCTCCTCAACCAACCAAAAGAATCTAAACATTGTAGAATCAAGAGTCCCCCCCTGTGACAATGCTAAAGTACACCAATCAACAATAGAATGAGCATCAGAAGTACAACACTTGAAATCCTCAATTGCTCCTTAACTAGAGCTCTCGTACACATGCACCTACTTCATCATGCTCCCCTTTCCCATGCCCTAACTCAAAAAAACTCCACAAAAAAACTCCAAATATGAGGTACACCTCTCTCCACATGCATTCTACACAACCAATAAAACATTATGGCATTCTTGAATTGACTGGTGCAATTATCTGACCAAATGAGATGCCTATTCCATAGCAATACCTTATTCCTACAAGAAGTCAAAATAGTTCTAGAAACAAGGTTGAACAAACTCATGAGAGTGAGACTTGTCATCGCTCATATAAAAATGGTACTCTTTGATTATCTTTTTCTCATCTTTTGTGCTATCAGGGGAATGTCTATATGTGATGTGTACAAAAATAGCAACCTAAATGGAATTGTAATATTGAGCTTGAGTCTCATTTTGGGGCTGCAATGTATAGTTCTCCGCAAAGTCTACAACGGATATAATAGTTCCAATGGGGAAGTGTCCTTACATGTCCTGAATTGTTGATCCAACCATTGAGACCTATGACTATGCCTTGCATACTTGTAAAAAAATATTTGTCTTGAAATCTGAGATAAAATCAGCAACATTGTATTCTTTTGCAACTAACTCACATCTAGAGCCTTCACCTCCACTCTTCAATGTATATTTCACAATTTCATATACCTTTTTTTGGACGAGTGTCTTTCCAAATTGTGTTCCAAACCCTCATGAAAACATGTTCTAAACTTGGACAAGCCACCACATTCGGAGCACTTGTCATTTAAGCAATCTTTTTTATAAAATAAACAACCATCATCTCTATGACATAAAAATTGATCTAGCAAGTCTCTTGATGATTTGGGAAGACCACTTGCACCACAATCCTCTAACATTTCATTAGTATGCAAAGTAGAATGAATGGACCATAATAATTCATGATGCATTGAAAACTCAACATGATATTTGCAACAACATGTATACTGAATCTTAAGGGGTACACAATAAAATGGCTTCGTTGATTCAAAAGACCTTTGTGATATTTTCAATGTTGGATGTGTCTCACAAAAAATTTTATACAACATTGTTTGACTTACCTCCACATAATGTTTAGGATGTGGAGTGCAGTCTCGATTGCCAACTCTCAACTTCAAGACATCCTTCACATTTGGTGACACTCTTGAGTTAGCATCCCAAAATTGTTGAATTTCATCCTTGACAACATCTATTAGCTTCTTATCGAAATGTGGAAGTCTCCCACCATAAGCCCATGTATCAATTTGAAGTGAATCATCAAGTGTTTCTCTTCTTGCAAGTGCTCTACCCAAAGTTTTATAGTATATATTGAAGTCAACAAAAGTTTGTCTCATCAAAAGAGCATTTCTCAACTAATGACTTACTAAGGAGGTTGTAATAATCCTCCGAGAAACTCTCTTATCTTTTTCTCTGCTAGTCTTCCCAATGCTATTGAGAGCATTGAAAAGATTCTTCACAACAATGGCATTTCTCTCCATTTTCTTGTTCACACGAATCTTCAATTTCACAAGCACAGGTCTCATCTTTTGCATCTTTAACAATTGCACAAAAATTTGACATTGCTCAACCAATGCCTTGTTTCCAAAAAATTGATCATAAAGTCTTGAAGCCCACAACCTAATGGTTCTATGTGATCTCTTTCCTACCCAATTATTCATAATGTTCTCCTCAATTTCAATTAACCATTTAGGTGTTCTTGAAAGCCCCAAATTTGAAGTTTGATTATCTTTATTGCAAGGGATTTCATTTCGCATATAATTTGGAGATGTGTAACGTTCATGTGGTTCTTGTACAACATTTTCATTCCCCAAGTCTACATTTTCAATCTCCCTCTATACATTTTCATCTTCATTCCATTTATTATCATTCCCAAGTCTACATTACAGGGTCACCTTGATTAATGTTTAACATACCTTCTCTCCTTTTTCGGTGATTTTCCTTATCTTTTTCCCTATATGCTTGAATTTCTTCATCCGTCACCTTCCTCTTGCATTTAAGTTTTTCGACGACTGTTGCTTCCCATGTTGAGACCACAAGTTGACAAAAATAAAAAAATGGGCCCCAAATCATGTTTTTTTTTTTCTGCAACACGTGAAAAAAGTATGAAATCCCATGCTTCTCTGGTCTGTGGGGACAAGGAATACTTTGGTCAAATATTACCTATCCAAAATTGGGTATCCGATTACATATCGGGTACTCGATATTCCCAAGTAGATGAAAAAAGGGTGGGAGGAAATGAAAAAATTTGAACTTTTACATATAAATTGGGGTATATAATATATAAATTGTACATTATATATATACTAATGTATATAATATATATATAAAAGAGGCATATGATATATATAATGTATATTATATATATACTAATGTATTATAATATCAATGTATTATATTTGTACTAATGTATATGGGTGGCTGCAAGAAGTTGGGTCCCACTTTTGGCCAAAAAGTCGAAGTGTTTTCTTCATTTTTCAAAATTTATGTCAATTGATGTCCAAATTTGAAGCACTTAAAGATTGAATCTTGAAAAAATTCAGTAATATAAAATTTAGTGCTCGGAATCTAGTTTTCAAATATGTAATTTATTTCAATACCCACATGGTATAAATTGAATTTTACTATGCATGTCTAAAACCACTTTTTCAAAATGCCTATTCAGGACCACACCTCACGTGTGTACGAACACCCTTTTTTGAAGTAAATGAATGTATTTTTGGGAATCCTTTTGGGAAAAGGTACTAAAAAACTAAAGATTGATGAGAATATTTTATCTTATTTTTTACTAAATATTTTTTTTCTATTAATTTTTAATTGACTATAAAGTACATTTTTAAACCTCTGGTGTACGGACACCATAATTTGATGATAACTTCACTTTTTTTCAATTTTTTTTTTTTAAAAAATTGGAAAGAATTCTATGTAGTTTGATGACATATAACTCATTTTTCAAAAAAAAAAATATTAAAAAAAGTTATTAAAGTTTTAGTAACTTTAGTATTTCAAGTTTAGGTACCATGTTGGCTTAATAAATATTGTATAAATATTAAAATTCATCATATCACTATAAAATTTATATTTTTATAATCTACATAATAAGAGCTAAAATGGGTTTTCGTTTTATCAAAAAATTTCATTCGGGAAGTTGTCCTTAAAATTATGGCAAGGTAGAAATTTTACTCTGTAATACCTTAACCAAATTTTTGGAGGTCAAGGCATAGGCTTGGTTCTACCAAGCCTAAACCAAACTAAATTTGAAATGAAATTTGAGGCAGATGTGTGCTTCCCACTCAATGTCTTACGAAACGGGGGCCCATTTATTTAAAAAAAATTTCAAAGTCTTAAAATGCATTTTTAAATCTAAAAAAATAAAAATAAATAAATTTTAGAAACAGGCACCCATTTTTTGAATTTAGGATCGTGTGCATGAACCTAAAACGGCTGCCCATTTCGAGTGACATCTCTCAATTCTAAAAGACTTCCATGGAATTGTCCCCCAACTCCAAACTCTTACCCATATAATATATATAATATATTATATATATACTAATGTATTATATATTACTAATGTATATAATATATATAATACATATAATAATGTATACTAATGTATTATATATAATATTATCTTTTAGCTATTATTTTTTTGTCATTTTTCTTGTATGATGCTTTTCTATATGAATTGTGGATATTCTCTGGGAAACTTTCATTTTTTCCTATAGGATGCATTTGTATACAAATTTTTGGAGAATCACTTGTAGAAATATGAAATTATAATCTTCCTCCCACAGCATACATTAATGAAGTTCTTCATGCCTTAGTAGAGGAAGTAGGGTGGATTGTTGAAGCTTATGGTACTACATACATAAATGTGGTATGTATTTTTGGCCTAAATTTATTTCTCATTTCTTTTAGGTCTTTAAAGGTGTTGGCTAAATATTTGTATTAAATGTGCCTTTTATAGGCATTGTAAACCCTAGATACGTAGAAATGGAGTCTTTGAAGAATAGTTCACTGGAGGTAGAGAGAGAGAATTCCTAGGGGTCATGGGGACTTCCTAGGAGTCCTAGTATGCCTTATCACATGTTAGGACCCCTAGGAAGTCCCCATGACCCCTTTTGACACATTGGAATGCTCAAGTGTGTCTTAAGGGGTCCTAGGACCCCTTCGGACACACTTGAGCATTCAAATGTGTCAAAATGGGTCATGGGGACTCCCTAAGAGTCCTAGTATGCCTTATCATGTGTTTAGGATCCCTAGAAGTTTCGATGACCCCTTTTGACATGTTGGAATGCTCAAGTGTATCTTAAGGGGGTGTTAGGACCCCTTCGGACACACTTGAGTGTTCAAATGTGTCAAAAGGGGTCATGGGGACTCCCTAGCGGTCCTAGTACACCTTATCATGCATTAGGACCCCTAAGAAGTCCCGATGACCCCTTTTGACACATTGGAATGCTCAAGTATGTCTTAAGGGGTCTTACAACCCCTTTAGACACACTTTAGCATTAAATGTGTCAAAAGGGGTCATGGGGACTCTGTAGGGGTCCTAGTACTCCTTATCACATGTTACAAACCCTAGGAAGTCCCGATGACCCCTTTTGACACATTGGAATGCATAAGTCTATCTTAAGGGGTCTTAGGACCCCTTTGAACACACTTGAGTATTCAAATGTGCCAAAAGGGGTCATGGGGAGTCCTTAGGGGTCTGAGTACACCTTATCACACATTAGGACCCCTAAGAAGTCCCGATGGTCCCTTTTGACACATTGGAATACTCAAGTGTGTCTTAATGGGTCCTAGGACCCCTTCAGACACACTTGAGCATTCAAATGTGTCAAAAGGGGTCATGGAGACACCCTAGTGGTCCTAGTATGCCTTATCATGTGTTAGGACCCCTAGGAAGTCCCGATGACCCCTTTGGACATATTGTAATACTCAAGTGTGTCTTAAGGGTTCCTAGGACCCCTTTGGACACACTTGAGTGTTCAAATGTGTTAAAAGGGGTCATGGGGACTCCCTAGGGGTCCTAGTATGCCTTATCACATGTTAGGAATCCTAGGAAGTCCTGATGACACCTTTTAACACATTGGAATGTTCAAGTGTGTCTTAAGGGGTCCTAGACCCCTCCGGATAGACTTGAGTGCTCAAATGTGTCAAAAGGGGTCATGGGGACTCCCTATGGGTCCTAGTATGCCTTCTAATGCGTTAGGACCCCTAGAAAGTCCCCATGACCTCTTTTGACATATTGAAATGCTCAAGTGTGTCTTAAGGGGTCCTATGACCCCTTCGGACACATTTGAGCATTCAATGTGTCAAAAGGGGTCATGGGGACTCCCTAGGGGTCCTAGTGTGCCCTATCACACATTAGGACCCTTAGGAAGTCCCCATGACCCCTTTTTGACACATTGGAATGTGCAAGTGTGTCTTAAGGGGTCTTAGGACCCTTTCAAACACACTTGAGCCTTCAAATGTGTCAAAAGGGGTCATGAGGACTCCCTATGGGTCCTAGTATGCCTTATCATGTGTTAGGACCTCTAGGAAAGTCTCGATGGCCGCTTTTCACACATTGGAATGCTCAAGTGTTTCTTAAGGGGTCCTAGGACCCCTTCGGACACACTTGAGGATTCAAATGTGTCAAAAGGGGTCATGGGGACTCCTTAGGGGTCCTAATAGGCCTTATCACATGTTAGGACCCCTAGGAAGTCCCGATGACCCCTTTTGACACATTGGAATGCTCAAGTGTGTCTTAAGGGGTCCTAGGACCCCTTTGGACACACTTGAGCATTCAAATCTATCAAAAGGTGTCATGGGCACTCCCTATGGGTCCTAGTACCCCTTATCATGTGTTAGTACCCCTACAAAGTCTTGATGACCCCTTTTGACACATTAAAATGCTCAAGTGTGTCTTAAGGGGTCCTAGGATCCCTTCAGACACACTTGAGCATTGAAATGTTTCAAAATATGTTATGGGGACTCCCTAGGGGTCCTAGTATGTCTTATCACACATTATGACCCCTAAGAAAGTCTTGATGACCCCTTTTGACACATTGCAATGCTCAAGTGTGTCTTAAGGGGTCTTAGAACCCCTTCTGACACACTTGAGCATTCAAATGTGTCAAAAGGGGTCATGGGGACTCCGTAGGGGTCCTAGTATGCCTTATCATGCATGTGGACCCCTAAGAAGTCGCGATGACCCCTTTTGACACATTGGAATGCTCAAGTGTGTCTTAAGGGGCCCTAAGACCCCTTTGAAAACACTTGAGCATTCAAATATGTCAAAAGGGGTCATGGGGACTCCCTAGGGGTCCTAGTATGCCTTATCACACATTAGAACCCCTAAGAAGTCCCAATGATGCCTTTTGACACATTGGAATACTCAAGTGTGTCTTAAGGTGTCCTATGACCCCTTCGGACACACTTGAGCATTCAAATGTGTCAAAAGGGGTCATGGGGACTCCCTAGGGGTCCTAATACACCTTATCACACTTGAGGACCCCATATGAAGTCTCGATGACCCCTTTTGAAACATTGGAATGTTAAAGTGTGTCTTAAGGAGTCATAGGACCCCTTCAGACACACTTGAGCATTCAAATGTGTCAAAAAGGGGTCACGGGGACTCCCTAGAAATCCTAATATGCCTTATCACATGTTAGGACCCCTAGGAATTCCTAATGACCCCTTTTGAGACATTGGAATGCTCAAGTGTGTCTTAAGGGGTCCTAAGACCCCTTCAGACACACTTGAGTGTTTAAATGTGCCAAAAGGGGTCATGGGGACTCCGTAGGGGTCCTAATATGCCTTATCATGTGTTAAGACCCCTAGGAAGTCTTGATGACCCCTTTTTGACACATTGGAATCCTCAAGTGTGTCTTAAGGGGTCCTATGACCCCTTTGGACACACTTGAGTGTTCAAATATTTCAAAAGGGGTCATGGGGACTCTGTAGGTGTCCTAGTACACCTTATCAGTCGTTAGGACCCCTAGGAAGTCTTGATGACCCCTTTTGACACATTAGAATGCTCAAGTGTTCCTTAAGAGGTCCTAGGACCCCTTTGAAAACACTTGAGCATTCAAATGTGTCAAACAGAGTCATAGGGACTCCCTAGGGGTCCTAGTATGCCTTATCATGTGTTAGGACCCCTAGGAAGTCTCGATGACCCCTTTTAACACATTAGAATGCTCAAGTGTGTCTAAAGGGGTCTTGGGACCCCTTCAGACAGACTTGAGCATTCAAATTGTGTCAAAAGGGGTCATGGGGACTCCCTAGGGGTCCTAGTATGCCTTATGACATGTTAGGCCCCTAGGAAATCTTGATGACCCTTTTGACATAGTGGAATGCTCAAGTGTGTCTTAAAGGGTCCTAGGACCCCTTCAGACACACTTAAGCATTCAAATATGTCAAAAAGCATCATTGGGACTCCCTAGGGGTCCTAATATGCCTTATCATGTGTTAGGACCCCTAGGAATTCCCATGACCCCTTTTGACACATTAGAATGCTCAAGTGTATTTGAAGGGGTCCTAGGACCCCTTTACACACACTTGAGCATTCAAATGTGTCAAAAGGGCTCATGGGGACTCCCTAGGTGTCCTAGTACACCTTATCATGCATTAGGACCCCTAGGAAGTCCCCATGACCCCTTTTGACACATTGGAATGCATAGGTATGAATAACTTCATTAATGTATGCTCTAGGAGGAAGATTATAATTTCCATATTTCCACAAGAGATTTCTCCAATATTTGTATACAAAGGCATCCTACAGGAAAAAATGAAAATTTTCCTAAAGAATATCCACAATTCGTATTAAAAAGCATCATACAGGAAAAATGACAAA
>BSBK01011667.1:0-12500 GCA_027943335.1 Chamaecyparis obtusa | reverse complement strand
TATTGTTTTATACACTGTTTATTTCATTGAGACTATGAGCTATTGTAATTGACTATATTCTTTTGGGGTTTGATCTATTGTAGTTGTTTCATTTTTCTTTGAATCATTGTTTACAATTACTTTTGATGCAATATTTGTGTGAAGAACAAGAACAAAATGGTGAACGAGTGTATTTGATAAAGATAAACATGACACATTTTGTTGGGCTAATTGGGTTGGCCTGGTACCATTTACATGGCCTAGCCAGATATTAAATAGTGAGCTCATGAACAATGTTATGATGCCCTAGCTTGTAACCCGCAAGCTATCAAGACATTTCCTCATGAAATAATCATAAACAAGGAGTACCACATAGTGAATATCAACACCAAAATAAATAAAGAGAGATCAAACACTTCACACAATGCCTTGAAGGTAATAGAAATGATTCCCTAGCTCTCAAAGCTCGTAGGTCATCAAGCATTCTAAATGAAAAGATGTAAACAATGCTAGTATTAAACAGTGAGCTCATGAACAATGTATCATACCCTAGCTTGCAGCCCGCAAGCCATCAAGACATTTCCTCATGAAATGATCGTAAATGGGGAGTATATTGCACATAGTGAATATCAATATCAAAATAAATAAAGAGAGATCAAACACTTCACACAATGCCTTAAAGGTAATAGCAACGATGCCCTAGCTCTCAAATCTCACAGGTCATCAAGCATTCCAAATGAAAAGATGTAAACAATGCCAGTATTAAATAGTGAGCTCATGAACAATGTATCATGCCCTAACTTGTAGCCTACAAGCCATCAAGACATTTCCTTGGGAAATGATCATAAACGGGGAGTATGCACATAGTGAATATCAATAGAAAAACAAATAAAGAGAGATCAAACACTTCACATAATGCCTTGAAGGTAATAGCAATGATGCTCTAGCTCTCAAAGCTTGTGGGTCATCAAGCATTCCAAATGATAAGATGTAAACAATGCCACTGAAATTGATTTAATGAGAAGACAAAGCTTGAATGCCTACCTAAAGTGTTAGTTCCCTCTTCCCACACGGTGTTAGCCTCTTCGTGCATGCCAAACTCAAATGCCCTCTCCACGCCACGCAAAAGTGCAGTGTCATCTTCGCGGTAGCTCTTCGAATTCACAAATTACAAATGACACTTTCTTTTCTTTTTTTTTGTTTATAACCAAATGGGTGTCACAATTATGATGATATCATCACTATTATGATACCGTTGGGGGCACTTGCAAAAAAACACAAAAAACAAACACAAATTGTAGTGGTGTCGCAAATTGGTGTCGAAATTTGACCCCAAATTTTGTAGTGTTATAAAAGCAAGTGATGTAGTGATTTTACTTGTGGATATGTGGATGATAGGATAAATTATGGAATTTTTCCTTTAAGCTGATAATACATCGTCCACTTTGGTCTAAGACGATCTATAATTGTTGTTGTGCAAGGAATTCCAAAGGAGGACCAAATACAACAATATCTTCCTTCTATGTTGCTGCTGCAATCTGTCGTGGTTGTACGAGGGTGAATACATGTTTTGTAATGGGATTCAAATGGGAAAAGAATCGATGAAGATCGAATGGATCCTGTTCAAGACTTTCTATGAGCTAGAACCTAGTGTAGATGATGATTTGTCTAAAGAACTAGGCGTGTATCCTATTGGTCCTTAGATTTCTCCAAGTTTCTAAATGAGGAGAGAAAAATATCAACCATGGGGACCCCAAGCTTTTGGGAAGAAAGTGACATGGAATGTCTGGACTGGTTAGAAAAATAGCAGAAGAAATTTGTGATATATGTGGCTTTTGGGAGTGTGGCTATTTGGAATAACTAGGTTTGACATTTCAAACCCATAATTATATTGCTTCAATTACCAGGTTTGACATTTCAAACCCTTGAAAATAAATTAGAAATGGTGTGCAAGTAAACCAATATAGCATGTTAGGGAAATGAATGAAAAATCAATTTTGTTAGCTTTTCTTTTAGGCCAATAAGAAATACTAGAGGCTTATTTTTCTGGCCAAGATTTTTTCCCATTAAGTGAAAAATTAAGTCTATAGTTACATTGTTAGGGTTTGATGGGAAAGAGGTTGCTTCTCTTTTGGGTGTTGATGGGAAAGAGGTCATCAAGAAGCTTGGGAAATATTTCATTGTAGTTTGAATCACAGGAATTTTTTTTGCCGATCTGAGGCTCGCACCTAAACTATAGCTCTTCATAGAGATGATTTTCCCTCATCCATGTGCATAAAATAGTTTAATCTAATTCAATATTTAAACTTGCATGTTCTAAGATCAAGCGAATAAACTTAGCATGCTTTTACATCAAGATCAAGAAATCTTTGTTTCTAATGTCTAACTAAAATTTTTTCTTTCCTTTTCATAATGCAAATATTTTATTGCAGATAGCATCCTCCAAAATCAAACTAATATGTCATTAATTATAGTAGGAATTTAAAGAAATCAAGAGAAATATTATTTTGATGGAAAGTTTCTTCAATAGATAGATAATATATAATAGGCATAATAAATGAAAACATTTCTATAATTGATTGAAAAGTTATGTTTATAGAATAGATTTTTTGTTCGTGTATTTAGAAAATAATAGAAATCTTTAATTTCTATCTAAATCTTAGTTTTGATTTTTTTCTAAAATTTATTGATAATTAGAAAAAATTTAGAAAGGTTCTATTTACATTTAGATTTGAGTTATAGATTTATTCTAAAATCAAGTGTTGATATATTTAAATATTAGAAATTATTTTAATTTAAAAATTAGAAATTGTTTTAATTGTTTAAGATTTATTATGAAGTTAAGTGTTGATGCATTTAAATTTTTAAAAATAATAGTTTAATTCAATTTTTTAATTTAAACAATTTACATGAAAAAAAAATTATAGATTAGAAGTTTTGCTTATTTATAGATTAATTTCTATTTTTTCCATTTTCTATTATGTCTAAATAATATAAGTTCAACTTTTAATTAAGAATATATTAATAATATATTTAATTTCAATAAGTATAATAAAAAATACAAATGTCAATAATGTTCACTTATTATTATTTATCTAATATATTTACTATCAAATATAATAGATGTTAAAATTAATGTTTGATTAACTTTCACTAAATAAATTGTAAGAAAAAAAAAATACCAATTTACGTTATAAGTTGAAATAAAGTAGTGTTATGTAATATTAGACAAATTGCAAATTAAATAACAAATAGGTATAGAGTCTTTGATCAAATTGGACTCTATATTAGAGATATAAATATGATCATCAAATACTAAGTTATAATTCAATTTTATAATTTAAACAATTTACATGAAAACAAATTATAGATTAGAAGTGTTTCTTATTTATACATTAATTTCAATTTTTTTTTCATTTTCTATTATATCTAAATAATATAAATTCAACTTTTAATTAAGAATATATTAATAATATATTTAATTTCAGTAAGTATAATTAAAAAATAGAAATTGTCAATAATGTTCATTTATTATTATTTATCTAATATATTTACTATCAAATATAATAGATGTTAAAATTAATGTTTGATTAACTTCCACTAAATGAATTGTAAGAAAAATAAAATCCCAAATTTACATTACAAGTTGAAATAAAGTAGTGTTATGTTAATATTGGACAATTTGCAAATTAAATAACAAATAGGTATAGAGTCTTTGATCAAATTGGATTCAATATTAGAGATCTAAATATGATCATCAAATACTAAGTTATAATGTATGATTGTTAAAATAAAAATATATTCTTCTAAATAGTAATCCAAAGTCTACAAATATATTTATAACCTTAAATAGTAATTCTAACCCCAATCTTAACCAAAATCAAAAAGATAATTACAATTATAATTATAGTTCAAAATCAACCCTAACTCTAATACTAATCCTACCGCAAATCCTATATTTCTAACCTTGATAATAATGTTGAAACCTAATCCTAACAATAATTGATCTTTCAACACCTTTCAAAATCTACTCCCACATAGGATAAAAAATTAGGATCACCCGATAAATGATATATATATATATATATATATATATATATATATATAGTATATATATAATATATATATATATATATATATATATATATATATATATATATATATATATATATATATATATATATATATATATATATTATATTGTCATGCCCTTATCTGCTTCTGGCTTGGTTTTTTTTATTCTGCATCTTTATTTAGTTCTTCTAGGATGGATTTATGTCTTATGTCTTGGTTCGGATTTGATATGTTCAGACTCTTTTGGTTAGAAGTGGATTATAACTTTGTTTTAACTTCGATTTATATCTTAGACAGATACGAGATATTTAGTTTGACTATTAATTGTTAATTTTGGTTAGACTTTGAGATTGGATTTAATTTAATATCTGTAGACATTGTCCTTTTCTGAATTATCAATTTCTCTATTGACTTTGGTACTTGGAAATTTGTGTTACTTGGAAGAAGGATGAGGAATTCTTATTCTGCAATTAAGTTTTTCATTATGAGGATTTCGATGTTATATTGGTCTGTTATTGTGAAGGAAAATATGGTTAATTTTATGTTTAATGCTAGTGTATAAATGATTTTATTATGTTAGCATCTATTGTTAAGTGAAAATTGAAATTTAAATGAATATAAATAAGTCTATTATGTTAGAATGAGTTAGTGGGAAGATATGTGTTAAAATGGAAGGGGGATTAATAATATCCTAACATTCTTTGTTTTATGGTTAGCAAGTTAAGATTAGTAAATTGTTTAACATTGTTTATGGCTTTGAGATAATCCCTATGGTGTCGTGAACTAGGATCAATGTGGCTATGTCATATTAAGTTCTCTGTGCCAAGATATTTGTTTTTTGCTATGTTCGAATGTGTAGTGGGAGATTGGTTGTTATATGCACATGTGAATTTGCTTTGAACATGGGTGAAGTGGGAGTTCTCGGTAAGTATGTGTATGTTGGCATTAAGCAGAATTGCCACTAGTGACAACACTTATTTGCATTCTGGGTGCAAACCGAGCAGACAGTGCAAACCGAGCAGATAGTGCAAACTGAGTAGACAGTGCAAACCGAGCAGACAGTGCAAACCGAGCAGACAGTGCAAACTGAGCAGACAGTGCAAACCGAGCAGACAGTGCAAACCGAGCAGACAGTGCAAACCGAGCAGACAGTGCAAACCGAGCAGTTAGTACAAACCAAACAGGACAGTGTAAACTGAGTAACATCATGTCTACCGAGTCACCAGTATTTACCGAGTTCAAAATCTACCGAGTGATCAGTATGAACCATGCCTTCACTTCTACCGAGTGCATGATGATGCCGAGTAATGCAGTGGACGCCGAGTATTAGAAAGTCACCGAGTCAGTTTGCAGGAACCGTGTAACCATACTTGGGCCGACTTAGTAGCACTTATGTTTATTTGTCAAGCCGACTTTGTAATTGTAATTGTAATTAATTGTTTAAGACTTGTATATAAACAATGTTGTAAAAATGTCAAGAAGCATGAAAGAAGAATATATGTGAAAAAGAAAGAAAGGCAGAGATAAGCGAATTACAAAGGGCTTCAGCAGTATAAGGAACAACAAAGACAAATTCATCACAGAAGGTGATCAGTACATCAGTGAATCTCAATCAGCAATCCAGTTGCAAAGCAAGAGATCTACTGTTTCATCCTAACAGGTGAATCAGTACTAAATCCTTTAACTGGGTAGACTTAACAGTCTTTTGTAAAATCTCTTTACCGAGTGCATAATTCATTGTATGTTTTGTAAATCCTTTAACAGGGTGGATTTAGCAATCCTTATTGCTCCTAACAGGGCAGATCATCAGAAGTGATCAAATGTAAGCCTTAACCGGCCAACTTTATTCTGCAGTATTAAAGCTTTGTGGGTTTCATCCCCACCCCAGTTTTACTTTCTTTTGGAAGGTTTCTGGGTAACCAAATCTATGTGTCATTATTGTGAATGCTTTTAAGTTTCATGCTTTCTGTATGCAAAGGTTAAAAGTAAATTGCATGTTAAATTGAAAGAAAATTTGGAGTTACTGATTCAACCCCTCCCCTCTCAGTAACTCAGTTAATGCTGTTATTGAAAAGATGGGACAGTGGAAATACTCTCCTGATGACATAGCCCCATAGGTTCTAGCAGTTTTATTAAATCCAATAAAAATGAGATGGAGCAATGCAAAGCAAACTGTGATAGACATATTTGATCAAACCCTGAGATAGTTAATGCTGAGCTTGAAAAATGATGAAGTAAAGAAGGCATTAAAAGAAAATGAAAGTAAGATGACATTAAGGTTCAATACTTGTTTGATCTTGATCAACAATATCGAATCGGTTTGTGAAGGCTCCAAATGCCACATGGAAGAACATATACCACCTTCACCAACCGAGTATTGAAACAGTCATAATAAAAGATATTGAAGATGACAGTGATGAACAAGAAGAAGACACTGAGGTAGATGATACTGTGAGGATAGCAGCAGAAGTCATTGCATCCCTTCCTACCTCTCCAGTAAAAGTTTCTACATCCAGCCCGGAGACACCTTCAAGCATGGTTGTGACAACTTCAACATTTGTCCAATCATCTTTAGCAACAACAGAAGCAACTACCATTTCTTCTACCGAGTTGCAGTCTCCCGCATCATCAAGTTTTCCAGTAGTAAGTTTTCCAGTTTTTGAATCTTCAAGTGTAAATATTTTAAGTTCTCCAGTAGAAAGTATACCAGTCTCTATAGCCAGCCCTACTTTATCTACTATCACTACTACCAAGGCATTAAGTACAGATAAGCCTAAGGCTCTACCGAGTATAAAATTTTTGGGTAAGAATGTAGTAGAGGATATAGACCTAGATGAAGAGATAGAAATTCCTACATTGGATTTTGCAAATCTATCAGCGGACCAAATGCAAAAATATAGGTGAGATCCTCCAAAGGAAAGCAAAACAAAAAGAAGCTTAAAGAGGAGAGAGACAAGGAATATCAAATCATCAAGGATGCTAAGGACATTTTGTCTGATGCATTAGGTATAAAAGTAGACTCCTCCAAACATGTTTTGCTACAATTAGCAGAAGCAGTTAATAAATACAATGAGGATTCATCTGGGATAGAAAAGTTAGTTGAAAGAGCAAGAAGAGATTCAACAATAAAGTGCTTGAGCACATTGCTCAACACATAGCTATTAACCAAGTAGAATTGTCTTCAGTTTTGTCAAACATTGAATCTATCTATTCGAATGCTACCTCTCTTTTGGCCAGATTGTGCAATATTGCCGAGTTCACAAAGGATGTTAAGGATAAAATGAATAAAATGGATGAGGATATGAAGATTAGCATATAGAAGCTGCAACTTGAACCAAGTTCAAGCTCTTCTCATCACATGAAAATCTCACACCTATCAAATATGCAGTCTGATCTACTGAAAGAAGACACAAGGATCCGGTCCACACTGCTAGACATCGAACACATGATCCTTCCATCATGAATACAATGAATAAGAACATTGAACATTCCAAAACATTGATTCATGACAATCAGTTCTCTATAGTAGATCACATGATTGAACTCTCTGCAGAAGTCCAAATTGCAATCCAAACATGTAAGATTCTGCAAGAAAGTTGGGACAGAACCCTGGCACTAATAATGAAGGTACATTCTGATTTTCTATCAAATTTTGGATTCTCTCTGTAAATAACTTGTATATGCACCTTTGGCATTATCGTCAAAAAGGGGGAGATATGTATAGAAGGAGAGATATGTATAGAAGAAGATTTGTATAAGAAACAGTTAGCACATTGAAAGGGGGAGACAATGTATAAAGCCCTATAACAAAGACAAATTTTGAAAAATCAAAATAAAACTCAGCATGATTCATGTATATAAGTTTTGGCCAATAAGTGTTTTTGTCAATAATGCCAAAGGGGGAGATTGTTGGCATTAAGCAGAATTGCCACTAGTGACAACACTTATTTGCATTCTGGGTGCAAACTGAGCAGACAGTGCAAACCGAGCAGATAGTGCAAACCGAGCAGACAGTGCAAACCGAGCAGACAGTGCAAACCGAGTAGACAGTGCAAACCGAGCAGTTAGTACAAACAGAACAGGACAGTGTAAACCGAGTAACATCATGTCTACCGAGTCACTAGTATTTACCAAGTTCAAAACCTACCGAGTGATCAGTATGAACCGTGCCTTCACTTCTACCGAGTGCATGACAATGCCGAGTAATGCAGTGGCCGCCGAGTATCAGAAAGTCACCGAGTCAGTTTGCAGGAACCGTGTAACCATACTTAAGCCGACTTAGTAGCACTTATGTTTATTTGTCAAGCTGACTTTGTAATTGTAATTGTAATTAATTGTTTAAGACTTGTATATAAACAATGTTGTAAAAATGTCAAGAAGCATGAAAGAAGAATATATGTGAAAAAGAAAGAAAGGCAGAGATAAGCGAATTACAAAGGGCTTTAGTAGTATAAGAAACAACAAAGACAAATTCATCACAGAAGGTGATCAGTACATCAGTGAATCTCAATCAGCAATCCAGTTGCAAAGCAAGAGATCTACTGTTTCATCCTAACAGGTGAATCAGTACTAAATCCTTTAATCGGGTAGACTTAACAGTCTTTTGTAAAATCTCTTTACCGAGTGCATACTTCATTGTATGTTTGTAAATCCTTTAACAGGGTGGATTTAGCAATCCTTATTGCTCCTAACAGGCAGATCATCAGAAGTGATCAAATTGTAAGCCTTAACCGGCCAACTTTATTCTGCAGTATTAAAGCTTTGTGGGTTTCATCCCCACCCCAGTTTTACTTTCTTTTGGAAGGTTTCTGGGTAACCAAATCTATGTGTCATTATTGTGAATGCTTTTAAGTTTCATGCTTTCTGTATGCAAAGGTTAAAAGTAAATTGCATGTTAAATTGAAAGAAAATTTGGAGTTACTGATTCACCCCTCCCCTCTCAGTAACTCGGTTAATTCTTGAATATTTCCAACAGTGTACTGCAATGACAATTGTCGCTGTCTTTAGTGAAGGTGGTAGTGAAAGATAAGTTTGGACTTTAATGTAGCTACGACATGTTTATGGGAATTGAATGACTTCAGTTTGCTGTCGGTCATTTGCTTTGGCAAGGTTTTTCTCTATTGAGGTAATGGGTTTGATGCCTGGAAAGGTTGCAGAAATGGAGTCATTCTGTTCAGTTTGGAGAGGAATATGGTTGTATACTTGTGCATTATTAATGGGATTCTCCATTTTGCATTTCACGGTTCTATTTCTGGTTTTTGAGCTATCTTTTGGAGGCACTATTCGGTTTTTGGTGCTTATGAAATGAGCTCTGTCACAGGGTGCTTAGTTTCATTGCTTGGTTCTTGGACTTTTTCGATGGGTTTAGCTTTTCTAAGAAAGGAGTTGGTTTTGGTGTAGCTCGCAGTTGGGAGCAAGGTCTTTGGTTTCAACTTTGAGTTCAGAACACCCCGACTCTGTTATTAAGGTAGGGGCATTCTCTAACTCTACTCTTGCTTTCTATATGAATCTGGTTATAAAATTTCATTTAAATGATTTATATCTGGTTATGCAATATGATTAAATGTTCTCATATACTGTAGAAATGTCTTTCAAATATGTGTGGTTTTGCACATTGCAGTGTTATGTTCACTATTTGAAAATGATATTTCTATTGTGTGTTTTGGTTTAGTTGATTAGGATATGTTTTTTTGAGTTTGTCGAAATGGTGATACTGTTTATAGGAGTGTGGAAGCATAAGGTTTCCTAAGTTTGGGGGGTTTGTGTGTTTCACTATTTCATGTCAGTTTTCATGATCTTAAGTAGTGGAATGACAATGTATTGTGTAAGGAAGTAGCAATGGAGAGTGAAGACTATGAAGCTGTCGCCTCTCTACTACCAATTTTGTTTACTGAACTTTGGGAATGTGTTTTGTGATCGGGATTAGTTGTTCTAGAATTGATATTGGTCTTGTCACCAAGTATTTGGGTTTTGAGTATCCTAGTTTTATTGCATTCTCTATTTGGTATAGTTATTAGGTTCTGTGGTTCCTAGGTTAGAATGGGTGTGTAACCATGGTGAGAAGTTTTCTTGGCAATATTGGAACATTAAGTGAATTCATATTTTGTACTCGATTTCATATTATTTAGTTGATAGTTTATTTTTTTTAGTAAGCTCAGCTAATGTTTGTTGTGATGCCACTGTTAGAATGTTGTAGTTAACTTCCTTGTCTTGTCGAGCATTGGTATAGGGAAGCTTTGTTAAGTCATGGTTAGAGATTCTGTAGAATGCATCTCTGTCTAGTAACTTGTAGTAGTGTCTCGAGAGATGGGAGATTAGGTTACCATGAGGCTTTATAGAGAACAGTCATCATATGATATATGTATCGGTCTTTGGTGTTAGTGGTTGATATGAATGTTCATAGTTTTGTGCTCTAGATGGAGGGAATTAAGTTCCAGTTACTATTACTGTAGCTATTGTTTATGAGGATTGCTGGGTTTATTGGTAAATTTTATTAGGAATCAAGTTCTTTTAGATGATCATGTTGTAGCAGGAAAAGAACATGGTTTTGTTTCTTGGTGCTATGGTATTCTCAGTTGATGTGGGGTTTATTATGGAAATCTCTGTTGTCACATTATTCTTTCGTAGATTTAGTTATGACTTTGGTCTGAAGGCTATTTGATGGCTATTGTTGCAGTATATTTGCTGTCTGTGGAATTTTTGGAGTTGTATCAGTAACTGATAATTCATATTTAGATTGGAATATATGATTTCATGTTTTTTGATTGTATTACAACTTTGATGTAGTGCTCTATACTCTGTTTTAATACAAGGGTACATATATATATATATATATATATATATATAATATATATATATATATATATATATATATATATATATATATATATATATATATATATATATATATATATATATATACTTATAGGAATGTATATCTATATACACGTACCATTTGTGTATATGCATATGTGTATATATGTGTGTGAGCCTATAAGTATGTGCATACATATATATATATATATATATATATATATATATATATATATATATATATATATATATATATATATATATATATATATATATATATAATATATATATATATATATATATATATATATATATATATATATATATATATATATATATATATATATATATATATATATATATATATATATATTTGTAGGAATGTATATGTATATATGTATATACACGTATCGTGAGTGTATATTCATATGTACATATATGTGTTTACACCTACAAGTATGTACATAAGTGACTTGGTAATAGAGATAACAGAATTGATCAAGTGTATTTTTATACGGGTGGTAATTATGTAGTTAATGTGTAATTCTGTATTATTCTTTGGTATTAAAGTTGATTGTTAACTTTCTATGGATTCACAACAACTCTGTTAGTTAGAATGTGACAGAAGAATGGAATTGAATCTTAGGTATTTTTGTTGACAATAGAATTGGATGTTTCCATTTTTCTGTTATTAAAATTGCAATTAGATATTAGGAATTGGATATTAATATTGTTTAAGTTTCCAGGAATAGCATTGGAAATTTTTCTTAAGTTATTCTTTGAGAGATGAAAAGAAGATGCTTGCTGTGGCTATTTTTGGAAAGTGGTTCATGGATGTATGTGGAAATTTTAAATGGTTGTTTCAGTATTATGGATTTGGTTGTTAAGTATACATTAATAGTTGATTTGGTAATTCAGATTTTTACTATGGTTAGCTATTTTGGTAGTATGAAGTGTTTTAAGATAATGCAAGTGTGATCCTTAGTATGGGAAGCTAACTTTTGTCTATACCCTGAAGGCGAAGGAATATCTGTCAGTTAATTACTAAGTGATAATTTAATAATTCATGGGCTATGGGTTTCATTTAAAAAGATAAAATATGTTGCCCTGATACTTGCACATGTTGGTGAAGTAAGGGAATGGTTTTACCTTATTGCTTGGTAAGAATAAGGCTGGCATAATGAATTCTTCAAGTTTCCTATTGGTTACTGATCGTTGATTCTTATGTAGATACCCAAAGCTAGTGGATCATCACCTTGTCATTTTCTTTGCGAGTTTATTTCTGTTGATTAGAAATGAAATGCTTCTTGTAATGATGAAATATGTTTGTTAAGGTTTTAACCTGTATGATGCAGATGCTTTGGAGGTATTCCATCATCTTAGTCTTTTTGACTAAGCCCTGTTTGTTGTGGTTGTTTTATATTTTGGTGTTTTCAGGTTTCTAGATGAGGGAAAACTATGTTTTTGGGGGAATGGTTGACTGCTGTAAAGATTTATGGAAAATAGATTATTACCTAGTTACTGGTTATTAGAACAATGCTTAGGATATCTAGGATCAATTAAATGTATTCTGGAACTCTTAGTATGTTTGTATTAAATGTTGAGTATAATGATATACTCTCATGTAATTGATT
>BSBK01011666.1:0-81581 GCA_027943335.1 Chamaecyparis obtusa | reverse complement strand
ATGTGAATCTATATCTTAGATAGGGCACACGTGCTTTAGGGCATGGGCACTTTGTAAAAGATTTGAATTTACCAATCCTAAGGCTTGGACGATTGAAATAGTCCTGAGATGTGTTTTCTAGCAGATATACAAAAAAATGACATCTTTTTTTGTGTGTTCATCGTTAGGTTTACTCATGATTCAAGAACGTAAAAATTAGATGATGTGATATTGTAGATCTCTCTATTAGCTATCTAAGCATATAATTTATTTTGAATTATGATTATGTTAAGTTTTTCAACTCTAATTTCTTTTGTGTGTATGTCCATTTTTTGTAAAAAATCAACCTGCAGTATTTTGGGCATAGATTTTGGCTAATTCATTGAATTTTGTAATAAGTTACATTTTTAGAAACTAGACTCCATTCTACACACTTTAACAAAAAGAAAATTTAATTTTCGATTAGTTTTAAATGATTTCTAGGGGGAGCACACAGAAATTTCATGTTTTCAGGATGTTCGCACTTCGTAAATTCATCAAAAATTATACATTCATCAAAAAGTTACCAAAAAAATCCGGGATAAACTATGTGATGTTAGCTAACTTCTCACTAGAGCGATTAAATTTTTTTTAAAAAAAAGTTAACATTTTAGGGTGAGCACACTAAATGCTGTGTTATGTTTTTGGACAAAAAATAGGACCACTTTTTGTTCTCCCCCCTTTTTGAGTGCCTTAATCTGCACCATTTTCAAAATAAGTTATTAGTTTAGGAACTATATTCAAAGTATTACAACTCTTGTTTTTGTCGCATCTTAAAATTTTGAGTCTAACTATCTTCAATTTCTTGTTGAATTTCAGAGTTTGCTGATTTCACGAAAAAAGTGGCATCTTATACCCCCCTTTTGGTCCCCCATCTTTGTGCACTTACCCTATCTAACTCAGCCAAATTTCCAACAATCTCCCCCTTTGTCATTGGTGGCAACATATGAGAAAATTGGCTAAGTCAAAAGACTTCAAAATATCAAAATTGTGGCCATATCAAAAAATATGTATAAACTATCCTTATGACTCCATATATCTTATCTATATACTATACTCCCCCTAAGAGTATACATCCTTATCATATTTATCAATTTTCTACTATATATCTCTCCCCCTTTGACAACAATGACAAAAAAGGTAAGGAGGGTGTCAAAATTGTGTTTAGATAAAAATGTTATACCTTGATTCAATATTGCAAAGTCGATAGGCTTGCAAGACAATCTGCAAAGTTTATCTTCATGGTCTCTATCTCTTTCTCCCATGCCTTCTTAATGGAATCTGCAAAACTGAGTAGTGCGCACAATCCATAAGATACAATTTCACAGGTTTGGAGATTTGCAAAAATGAACTTCTGAAAAGATGTCTTGGATGAAAGACATTCTTCCAGTTGTCCTTGAACAATTCTCAATTTAATAGAAATATGCTCTCTTAGAAGAGAAAATCTTTTCAGCTTTCGCTCCTTGTCATCATGTAGAATCCCTATTTCATCATAAATTCTATAAATTTTCTTCTCAATGTCCAGTACCTTCACATTGGGGCTTGAAAGAAGATTTACCTCTGCTTGAATTTCTTCTTCTTTGATCTTAATCTTCTGAATTTCTTCAGATATAAGGTTCTCAGATTTTGTACACTGAATGTACAAAGTTTTACCTATGTCCAAGTTCCTTCTTAAATCTTTTATGTAGGTATCAAGATTGTTGATATCATTCCTGATATTTTGACTAATGTCCAGAAGTAGTTTGGCCTCATAGGATGCTTGTGCCTTCCCCTTAGCTATATCTAATAAGTTGGTAAAGTCATCATCAAATGTATTCATTACTTTCTTTGCTCTTTCAAGTGGATCTGCGTCAGCAATCTGTGTGGTTACAATGCTTTGTAACTTCTCAGTTAGCTCCTTTAGGGATCCTTCAAGGGTTTTCACTTTCTTATTCTTCCCAATAATTTTATTCAAAGATGTGATCAATTCCATCCAATCATCATCATCTACTTCTTTTCCCAAACTTTTAAATATAGATTCAATTTGAGTTTTCTTACCAGTCTCAGGTGTAAGACTGATTTCTTGTTGACTAGGGGCTGCTTCTTGCTTCTCTGTCTCCTTAGAATCTTCAATTCTTGTGTCTCTTTGTTCTTCTTGTCTAGCACTATCTTGCTCTTCAAAAGTTGAATTGTCAACAATGTTCTCAAGGTTCTTAAAAGGATTATCATCACTATCTAACATAATCTTGGTTCCTTTCACATTCATAGTTTCATCTTCAATGTTAATGGCTGGTGGAGAGGGAATTTCCTATTGTTCTGCTTCCTTAACTTTCTCTATAAGTTCTGCTACATTTGATTGTTTTCCAACACTTTCTATCATTACTTTAACTATTTCTTGTTCTGTTTCCTTGTTGATTTCCTCATAGTTACCTCGCATAATCAGAATTGTTCTTCTCTTTGTCCTTAGATGGGTGTTTAGATCTTTCATTATCTGCTTGAAGTGTTCTTCATTTATTACATCACATAGCTTTCTTACAAGGTTTTCTTTGATATTGTTGGCTTCTTCTGTTGCTCTTTTCTTTTATGTTCATTAACTTTTCATACAAAACATTAGGTATCTTACCCTGAATTGTGTCAAATTTCTTATCAGATAATATCATGTGTTTTACAACTGCATTTTCAAGGTTTAATCTCTTTGAATAATCATAAAGATCATAAAACTTATTCATCTTTGAAAAGTCTCCATCTTGTATAATCTGTTCATTCACTTTTTCTATCTTAGGTTTCCAAGTTTTCTTCTTTGCTGGGATCTCTTCATCATCTTTTATCTCTGCAATCTTCCTTTGTAATGGTGGTAGTAAAGTCTTCTGCCTTTTACCTTGTCCAGTAGAAATTTATTTTATTCTTTTACCAGGTGTAGAGAAGGATGATCTAGTGGACTTCTTAACTTCTCATTCTTTCTCATTTTCTTCCACTTTCACTTTGATCTATATATCTTCTTGTTGTACTGCAAGTGATGATAAAGGTGGAATAGACAAACCTTCCTTGTGTTGAATGTCTCTAACTGTTGCTACTGTCTGCTTTGCTATCAAAAATTCTTGTTTAGTCATCCCCATGTCCTTCAATATCTTCTTGATTTTACTTTCTACTCTTTTCTTTGATAGTTTCTCTTCTAGGATAGTCTTTGTGGAGTTGAAGTTCTCCTCAAAGGTTCCAAATCTATTGCTGTGAATGCCCATCTTTCTTTTAAGAAATCTACTCACATACTCTTCTGTCTCTCTTTCATAAATTTCATAACCAAGAGGTTCTATGAATTCTACTCTAGGTTCTACTGCTTCAATGAATGTAAAGTTAGTATCAACCATAAAGCATATCTAATTCTTATACTTTTCTACTAAAGACTGAGGGATCCTTGTTCTGCTTGTGATCAATTTCTGAAATGTTTTGATTACCAACACTGCACTCTCATTTACCTTGTCAATAACATGTCTCAAGTATACCTTCTTAATCCTTTCCATTGTAGATTGACCATCATTCCAATCATTACCAATAGTGTAAGGGAATCTTCTTAACAAATGGAAAAACATATAGGTGATCAATGATGAGAATCTAAACTGGGAGTTCTTTATCTTCTTTATCTTCTGTAAGTTTTCAAATAATTGTATTCTCAAAATCTCACACATGTCAACTTGTACTTTATCAACACACATTAAATAGGCTACATGTATCATTCTAGATGCCATTTCATCTCCTCTTGAGTTTGCACAAAACTTAGTTGTAAGGATCTTGCATAAATATCTAACATCATGTTGCTGTATCTTGCTGATTACTATTCCTCTGCCATTGTAAGATGAATTTGTGTTGTCTATAACTATTTTTCTGATGTTCTTCTCATTCAAAGGTATGGCTCCAGTTTTAGATAGTCTAGTTACCTCATGAATTAGGTCAGCAGTGATTTCTATCACTTTTCCATCTAACCAAAACTTCCCATTGTGAATTCTACTCAAGATTATCTTGGTACATTCTTCATCATAAAACTTAAATTGTAAAGCATACTTAATGATCTCATTATCTTTCAAATGTTCAAACCCTACTTTCAATGACATATCTTGATTGTAAATATTTGGATATTCTTTAATAAGGTCACCATCACTGAGAATCTCAAGCTTGCATCCCAAATAGCTTCTAACATTTTCTAGGTGTAAAACTCTATCTGGTACGGGTAATAAAGCTAACTTAGGGTCTTCCTCCAAGGGTTCTATTGGTTCCCTTTTGATTTTAGGTCTAGTCTTATCTCTAACATTATGAATCAACAAAAAATCCATGACTTCTACAAATTCTTTAACTGATTTAGAGATCTGCTAGGTAAAATACCTCGATTTCACAATTTTAGGGCTTGCGTAGATTTGACACAAAAATCCTTCACCAAATCCTTGTAAAACTTCTTTCAATCACTGATCTTTGATCTCCTTAGCACTTGTATTCTCCTTAAAGATCAAATGATACCAATCATAACCTTTTATCCTTTCAATCTCACATAAATCTGACATCACATTCAATTCTTTTGCCACTTCTTTCCAAAAAGTTATTTCTACTAACTTGCAAAACTTAAAACTTCTTGCAATCTCGCAAAACACAATATTTTTCTATGCTCTCTTAACCATAGCATTAATAAATCATATAATACCTTGCATTAACTACGCAAGACTCAATTCATCATATATCAACTTCTATACTAATCTAAGTTCCTATTCTACTATATTTTTTCATAAATTAAGTACTTTGAGATGGGTTAGGTAGAGATTCATTCTTACCACTTGATACTTCACCTTTCTGAATACCTTCAAAGTTGAATATGTCTTCTTGATTTGTAGCTTTGACAAACTTTACTTCTTCTGAGCTACTACAACATCCTTTCTGATTATTATTTACATTTTCATTTCTCTTTGCATGATTTCTGGGGTTAGGATTAGGATGAGAAACCCTATTGTTCATTCTACAAAACCTTGTTGGAGATTTGCCAGTAGGCTAGTACTGACTGTATGTTTATCATTGATGAAAACATATGGAAAGTAGCATGCATGGAAGACTTATACAGTAAGCTTTTCTGTATATGTTGGATGGATATGATATCAACATGATATCATGGGCATAGAGGTTGATTGTGAGCACAAACAGTTATATAGCAGCTTGTGTCAGCAGTGTTCCTGATAGAGTTACAGGCAGTGTTCTATGTATGGTTGTCTGTATATTTGTCCTATGGGCATGCACCCTTGGATATATGTTCTAGACATATTAGTGATGTTAAGTTTATGGATGCATGATCTGATGATGAATGCAAGTGAAGTTATGTAGTCACTATTCACCAGTAGCAGTTTCCTGTGTTTGTTCAGTAAAGCTGATAGAGATTTTATTGGTTCTTGAGTTGCACCTATCTTTAGGGTATGCACCCTTGGAGTTAAGCTTAGAGATGAGTTTTTGATGTTTAGTTAAGAGTGCATGAGTTAATTTAGCTTGTAAAGGAAGACACAGTTGTTTTGGTAGAGCCGATAGTGTGTAGCATGTGTCTACATTTATTTTATTTAGATAGGTCCCAGAATATGTTGCGTGCATAATGGAGCTGACAGAATGTTTGTTGGAGTTTATTATGGTTTCTCTATTATGATTTCAAGGTGGTTCTAATAGGCTGACTTGATTGTATCATTTAGAGGAAAGATATTTATAGGCAATCATTATTGATATCTTGAGTGTGGTTTATGGTTGATTAAGAAGAGCAGAGCAGAGTGTGCGAGTTGTAGAACCATTAGAAGAAGGTCCATGTGACCAAGTAGAGTATTTGTCCTATACATTGGAACTGATTCAGATAACAAGTCAAAGCACAATTCACCAAGATCTAGATATAGTGTGTATTTGTTATTCAGAAGGTTTTTGCCTTTCCCCCTTTGAGCAGTGAGCTCTCGGATAGTTCATCCTCTCCCCTAACATGGACAATTGTAAAAGACTCCTAATAGGGTCTGACCCTTAACCAGGTTTATTATACTTCATATATTGTAAAGCTACTTCTAACAGGGTAAAGGATCTTCTAGCAAGGATCATTATACACTAGTACAGAATATTAGTGGGTATCAAGTCCCACCGGGGTTTTTACCTATTTGGGTTTCCTCGTAACCAAAATATTGGTGTTATGTTCATGTGTTCTTTCATTATGTTTATGCTTTATATTTAAGTATACTTAATTGTTTAAAGAATTGAAACTTGTAGATAACTAATTCACCCCCCCTCTCAGTTATCTCTTGGGACTATTCCTAGCAATTGGTATCAAAGCCAAGTTCCTCAAAGTGAAATTTTAATAGCTTAAGGTTGATTAGATGGCATACTTCAAGAAAGAGAGTCCTACGTTTGATGGAGAGAATTATCTTGATTGGAAGAATAAGATGGTAACCCATTTACAGTGCATTGGTTTTGAAGTTTTTAATGTAACTATCAAAGAAGCCAAGATACCAACCCTAGAAGACCTTGGAAAGGATGATGCTATTGAAACACAAAAATAATTGTTTCATTAGAATGCCATTGCCAAAGAAGCCCTAATTAGTGCACTATCAGTTAGTGAGTTTTCAGAGATATAGAAGGTGGACACCACCCACAAGATATGGAAGTACCTAGTAGACATTTTTGAAGGAGACAAACAAGCAAAGGATGTGCACATAAATACTTGGAAGAAAAGATATGATGCATTAGAGATGCTACTTGAAGAAAACATCAGAGCTTATAATCAAAGGATAAATGAAGCAGTTGCTAGAATTAGGAACAATGGTGGAGAGATCTCAGAGGAAGATATAATGGACAAATTGATGACTACTCTCACTCCATAATATGAAAACAAGATCAACATCCTTGATGAGACCATGCATCTTATAGCCAATTTAAAAAGAGAGACCTTGATCAACAAAATCTTAGCTTTTGAGATTTCAAAATTGAAGACCGAACCTAAAATTGAGACAACCTTCAAAGCAACAGTACATGGTAAGAAATCTGCAAACACTTCTGGTAATTTTGATGATGATGATGAAGAGAGAACTTTAGATGATTTTATTGCTATGATTACTAAAAGAGAAAAGAAAGGAAAAGGAAAATATGAAGGTTAATTACCATTCAAGTACTTTTCATGTAATAATATAGGTCACTTTGCATCTAAGTGTCCTACTAGAGCTAGGAAGTTCAAGAAGGATTACAATCCTAAGTACTCTAAGGAATGTTACTTTGTTGGAGATGGAGTCTCAGATGAAGAATCAGGTAAAGAAGAAATTGGATTCATTGCTATTGTAGAAAAAATGAATAATAAGACTGAACATAAAAATGTGAAAGAGAAACAAGAGCTAGCATTGTGTTCCCAAGCAGACATAAGGACAGACTGGATCATAGATAGTGGTTGTTCACATCACATGATAGGTGATAAAGGAAGATTTGTTCATCTAGACAAATACAATGGTGGTATGGTTAGATTTGGTGACAACACTCCTAAACCAATAGTTGGTAGAGGATCCATCACTTTGGACAGAAAGAACAGTACTGATGATGTTCTCTATGTTGATGGTTTGAAATATAACCTTCTTAGTGTTGGATAGTTACTTGGAAAAGGATATCAATTGGAGTTCAAAGATGACAAATACATCATTAACAACAAGGATGGTGTTATGATTGCATTAGGCTCAAAGACAAGAGGTAATGTTTTTCAACTCAATTCAGAAGTAAGTTGCTTTGTTGCTAAAGTTGATGACAGTTAGTTATGGCATAAAAAACTATGTCATATCAATTTTGATAACATAGTGAAGATAAGAAATGTTAAGGCAGTAAGAGATCTATCTAACATAACAAAGCCAGTTGATACTATATGCAGGGAACGTTTGATGGGAAAGCATGTGAGGAATTCATTCAGGAGCAAGCACAATTTAGCAGAGAACAAGTTGGATCTAATTCATACAGACCTATGTGGACCAACTCAAACAATATCATACTATGGTGAAAGGTATTTCATTTTGTTTGTTGATGATTATACTAGGATGATGTGGGTTGCGTTCTTGAAAGATAAGTCAGAAGAATTTGATAAATTCAAAATATCCAAAGCTAAGATTGAGAATGAATCTGGATTAAAGATAAAATGTTTGAGATCAGATAAAGGAGGAGAATTCACCTCTGACAGATTTTATGAGTACTGCAAAGAACATGGAATAAAGAGACAATTAAGTGCACCTAGAACACCTCAGCAAAATGGAATTGCAGACAGAAGGAATAGGATCATTTTGGATACAATGCGCACCATTATGATAGAAGGAAAAGTTGCACACACCTATTGGAGAGATACGGTCAATACAACAGTGTACACCATGAATAGAATTTAGTTAAGGCCTGGTGCTGACAAAACACCATATGAGCTATGGTTTGGTAATGTTCCCATAGTAAAATACTTCAGAATCTTTGGAAGCAAGTGCTACATCAAGAGGGATGAAGCAATAGGCAAGTTTGATGCAAGAAGTGATGAAGGTATTTTTCTTGGTTACTCTACTAAAAGTAAAGCTTATAGATGTTTCAACTTAAGATTGAAAAAGATCATTGAAAGTGATCATGTGAAGATTGATGAAAAGTTTATGATTCAAGAAAGATATCATGATTACTCACCCATGATTAAGGAAGAACCTAGACCCTCTTCTAGTGAGATAGTTATTGAAGAAATGTTTGACAGTATTGATGTGTTATTCAATGACCTTGAGACAAGTGAGGAAGAAACTCCTAAGGCTGATGAGTCAGCAATAGCTAAAGCTCCAAAGTTTACATCTAGAAACCATTCCAAGAAAGACATCATTGGAGATCAGAGCAGAAAATTTTTAACAAGATCACAAGCCAAGAACTTAGCTAGCAATGATGTGGTATGTTTACTATCTTAGATTGAACCTTTAAGTGTTGAAGATGCTTGTAATGATTCAGATTGGCATGATGCTATGAAAGAAGAGCTTGATTAGATTATTAAGAATGACACTTGGGAATTGGTTCCAAGACCTAGGGATAAGAATGTGATTGGTACAAAGTGGATATTCAGAAATAAGATGAATGAAGATGGTATAGTAGTAAGAAATAAAGCAAGGTTAGCATGTAAAGGATATGTGCAAAGAGAAGGGATTGCTTATTTAGACACATTTGCACCTGTGAGAAGATTAGAAGCTATTAAGTTGTTTCTAGCTTATGCAACAGTTAAAAAATTCAAATTTTATCAGATGGATGTCAAGTTAGCATTCCTGAATGGAGATCTGAAAGAAGAAGTATACATTGAGAGGACAAAAGAATTCACCTTATTAGACAGACTTGATATGGTATGCAGACAGAAGAAGGCCCTCTATGGACTTAAGCAAGCCCCTAGAGCGTGGTATGAGAGACTAGATGGATACTTAACAAAGATTGGATTCAAGAAAGGAGCAACAAATTGCAATCTATTCATTAGAGAGACATCTGAAGGTTTGTTACTTGTAGTTATATTTGTTGATGACATTATCTTTGGAGGTAATGACAAATGTAGTGATGAATTTTCTAAGGAGATGAAAAATGAATTTGAGATGAGTATGATTGGTCCTATCAAGTACTTTTTAGGATTGAATGTGCAGCAGACAAAAAAAGGTATATTCATAAATCAGTCCAAGTATGTGAAAGAAATATTAAAGAAATTTAAGATGGATGATTGCAAACTAGTAGGGACACATATGATTACTGGATGTAAGCTTACAAAGGAAGATGACTCACCAGTAGTTGATATAACATTGTATAAGTCTATGATTGGCAAATTGATTTATCTTACTCAGACCAGACTTGATATTTCAAATGTAGTTGGCATAGTTGGAAGATTTGTAGTAGAGCCTAAGCAAATTCACCTCATGGTAGTAAAGAGGATATTCAAATACTTACAAGGCACTATAGACTATGGTCTATGGTATCCTAATTCAAAAAATGTTGAGCTTCATGTGTACACTGATGCAGATTGGGCAGGATGTGTAGATGACAGAAAGAGTACACTAGGAGGAGTAGTGTTTCTTGGTGATAGACTTGTCACTTGGACAAGAAAGAAACAAAATTGTATTTCTTAGTCAACAGCAGAAGTGGAGTATGTTGCAACAGCCTTGAATTGTTCTAAAATTATGTGGATCAAGCAGATGATAAAAGATTTTGGAATTCAAATTGATTATCCTATTGTTATTCACTGTGATAACACTAGCACTATCAACATGTCAAAGAACCCTGTGATGCATGCAAAGACAAAGCACATTGAGATCAAGTATCACTTCCTAAGATAGAAAGTTGCAGAGAAAGAAGTCAAGTTGGACTATGTGAGTACTAAAGATCAGTTGGCAGACATTTTCACAAAGCCCTTGCCAAAGGATACTTTTGAGTATCTTAGGGAGAAGTTGGGAGTAATTCCCTTCCCTTATTTTTCTTAGAAGAAAGAAGGAAAGGCATCAGTCCTTAGGGATTGATGGAAGGTTGACTACTATACCTCAGGAGTAGTACCGATGCTTAAAATTTATGGCACCCTTTTCCATTGATGTCAAAGGGGGAGTAGTATATAGAGTCATGAAAAATAGGAGGAGTAATATACTTAGGGGGAGTAGTATTCAGTTGTGACAACAGTTCAGTTAAGGAAATGGAGAATGTTAGAAAATATTGTAGCAGATGAAGGATTCATTTTTGGGGGAGTTTTGAAAAGGAAATGAAGAATGTTATAAAAGGAATGTTCATTTGGGTTGGTGGTGGTTTTTCATTCCACATGTTTCCATCAATACCAAAGGGGGAGATTGTTGAAGATTTGCCAACAGGCCAATACTACTATATGTTTGTCATTGATGAAAACATATGGAAATTAGTATGCATGGAAGACTTATATAGTAAGCTTTTTGTATATGTTGGATGGACATGATATCATCATGATATCATGGGCATAGAGGTTGATTGTGAGCACAGATAGTTATATAGTAGCTTGTGTCAGCAGTGTTCCTGATAGAGTTACAGGCAGTGTTCTGTGTATGGTTGTCTGTACAATTGTCCTATGTGTATGCGCCCTTGGACATATGTTCCAAAAAAATTAGTGATGTTAAGTTCATGGATGCATGATCTGATGATGAACACAAGTGAAGTTATGCAGTCACTATTCGCTAGTAGCAGTTTCTTGTGTTTGTTCAGCAGAGATGACATAGATTTTATTGGTTCTTGAGTTGTACCCATCTTTAGGGTATGTGCCCTTGGAGTTAAGCTTAGAGATGAGTTGTTGATGTTCAGTTAAGAGAACATGAGTTAATTTAGCTTGTAAAGGAAGACATAGTTGTTTTGGTAGAGTTGATAGTGTGTAGCGTGCGTCTACATTTATTTTATTTAGATAGGTCCTAGAATATGTTGTGTGCATAATGGAGCCGACAGAATATTTGTTAGAGTTTATTATGGTTTCTCTATTATGATTTCAAGGTGGTTCTAACAGCCTAACTTGATTATATCATTTAGAGGAAATATATTTATAGGTATTCATTTGTGATTGCTTGAGTGTGGTTCATGGTTGATTAAGAAGAGTAGAGTAGAGTGTGTGAGTTGTAGAACCATCAGAAGAAGGTCCATGTGACCAAGTAGAGTATTTGTGCTATACATTGGAACTAATCCAGATAGCAGGTCAAAGCACAGCTCACCAAGATCCAGATATAGTGTGTATCTATTATTCAGAAGATTGTAGCCTTCACCCCTTTGAGTAGTGAGCTCTCAGACAGTGCCCCTCTCCCCTAACAAGGAAAATTGTAAAAGAATCCTAATAGGGTCCGACCCTTAACTAGGTCTACTGTACTTCATATATTATAAATCTAATCCTAACAGGGTAAAGGATCTTCTAGCAAGGATCATTATACACTAGTATAGAATATTAGTGGGTATCAAGTCCCACCAGGGATTTTACCTATTTGGGTTTCCCCGTAACCAAAATATTGGTGTTGTGTTCATGTGTTCTTTCATTGTGTTTATGCTTTATATTTAAGTATACTTAATTGGATAAAGAATTGAAACTTGTATATAACTAATTCACCCCCCCCCTTAGTTATCTCTTGGGACTATTCCTAAAAAACCTTGCCATATGTCCAATCTTGTTACATATCTGACAAACTATTCCATTTCTTCCATATCTTGGTCCAGATTGATTGATTTGTGATCTGCAATTTCTGGCAATGTGTCCAACTTTGTTGCATCTATAACATACTACTCCATTTCTCCTGTTCATATCTTCAGTAGGCCTCTTATCTGCATGGTTAGTATTTCTAAATGTAAGAATTTGCAAATAGCAAATATTGAACCAAGGATCTAGAGGTTGAAGAAAAGCACAAAAGAAAATATGAATGCAAGGATGGGTTGAATAGATCCAATGAATTAATGATATGAAATGATTACATAATAGGCCTCCTTATATAGGAAAGGCAATAAGAGACAATGATAGGGAGCTAATAAGCTATCACCTATGCTAGGTGTAATCACATGTCCACCAAATGTGGATCATCGTCCATTATGCAATAAAGTATGTGCAATGGATTAGGATGGTAATGTGATAAGAGCATGAATGGTGGATCTCACACACAATGAGGTATGTGAAGACAACTATCACACCAAAAGTGGAATTTCTCCTACACCGTGTGCTTAATAGATGTGCACACTCCTAGGTGTCTCAATCATAAATTACTATGCAATGGATTAACCTAAGTAAGATTAAGTAAATTGTAATTAGAAATAATTAGTTACACCAACACTAAACATTCTACTACTATTATTATTCTCAACAAATTTAGGCTTTCTACATTCTGTAGCTCTATGTTCAAAACCATGACAATTATAACAATAACCATTAAGAGGCTTAAATTGCTTACCTGTGCAATCTTTCTTCATATGACCAAAAGTATTACAAACAAAACATCTAATTTTAAATTCTCTCTACGTAGCTTTAGGCGACTCCTCTTTCTTAGGAGGTTCTTCTTCTTTAGGCACATCTTCAGATTTATCAACTTCATAAAACTTCCTTTCATCTATGCTTTTAGATACTTTCAGATCTAGTTTCTTGCTTTCTTCACTTGCTTTAGATGAGTTGAATCCAAGACCAGTTTTATCATAGAATAGTTTTTGATAAGATATTTGTTCATCAATCTTCTCACTAGTTGAATATAATCTTTCAAGTTGTTGCTTAGATTGAGTCAGTTCACCTTTCACAATTGTATTGTATTTTTTAAGTTCAACATACTGCAAATTGACTTTCTCAACCTTCAATGTTTACCAAATTTAGTTTTTAGATCTTCATTGTCAAGCTTCAGATTTTCTTCATTCTTTCTATTTCCATCTTTCAAACTTAACTTCAAATTTTCTATCTTTAATTCATGTTTAAGGATCTCATTCTCTTTTTCTAGGTTATCATCACAATCTTCAATTTGAATTTTAGATTCCTTTTCTGATTTTAGATCTTCCAAATTGTTTCTTAGTTTCTCAATGAGGTTCTTTGCATCATCATATTTTCCTTTTAGAGTTTCTCTTTCTTCAGTAAGCATATCAAATCTGTTCAAGAGATTCTCCAAGATTCTTCTATAGCTGATCCATATCCTTAGAGATCTTACTCAAGCTGCTAGGCTTTCCTTGAATGATTCTTTTCTGAGTAACTAAGCTTTGATACCAATTGTTAGAAATAGGGAATACTGAGAGGGGGTAGGGTGAATCAGTATTCTACAAACTTTTTCTTTTTCCCAATTATGGATATAACAAATTATCTTATAACATAGAAAACTAAACAACATGCATAGCAATAAAACAAATGAACTCATAACACATTATTTGTTCTCGAGGAAACCCTAGCCAAGAGAAAACCTTGATGGGGATGGTACCCACAAAGATCCACTAATCAAAAGTATCCTACTAAGGATGTTGACCCTGCTAGGACCCTATTACATACATATAGTGTCTCAGTCTTGATTAAGGGACTTTAGGCCTTGTTAGAAGCCTCAACCCTACTAGGAGTTGGCATTACAAAATAGGATTACAACATGAGCCCACTACCCAAACAAGTAATGTACAATAGTCACTAATTACAATAAGTCAAGGTACATAACCTTATACTGCTTACAATATCTCTTTTCTTGCTTTCATATACTTCTTTGCTATTACATTCACTATCTTTCAGTCTTCATTATTACATCATTACATCTCTTTATAGAAGTTATTAAGACTAATAACTCTTACAATCATCTTTTCATAAACATTATACAAAATATATCTTTACCCAAGGGTTAACATCTAGAATGTCATCCCTTTATATTGTTAAGACATTATTTTGATAAACAAAATAATCCCTTAACTCTTTACCAATTTTGTCTTCATATTTTGTCCTGTCAGCTCAACACTATCTTCAGTAAAAATGTCATAACTTCTTCCGTAAATTATGTAATGACTTGTGATCTTAGGTGAGTCTTATATAGTCACCATAGTATCTATGTTCATGTGTGAAATAACTAAACTTACTCCAATCAACATCTCTAATCAAAACTTTCTTTGGGTACACTGGCAGAAATACTATGTCATACTTAGACAATTTTGCATTGCGCTTTGTCATACTTGCTCTCTATTGTGTGCGATCTTCATGTAGATCATATGTTTCCATAATGAAAACATATAAGTATGTAACTCACCCAAATTGCCAACAATATGTGTCTAAATAATACATGCAAGAACCTTTTCTTTGATATTGCTCACTAACCCTTTACAATAGAAAATTTTTACAAAATTTGGCATGTACTTGCATGAGGACATTATATATTACAAAAATCTTGCACAAAAGTAGCTAGCAAGCTACTCAAAAAGTAGTAATTGATAGCAAGTGGGATAATGCAGATTCTTTAAAAAGCCACTATCTTCTTTACTCAAGCAACATCTAGTTCATCTGCTTGACTGGGGCATGTTTGGGAACAGATAGTCTCCATTTAAACTCAAGTCTTTTGAAGCAGTTATATTTGTCATTGGAGGAGATCCACCCATTGGATCTGCAATAACTTAATACTCATTGGAATTTCCATTTCTCTTCAATTGGGATACTCTTTCCAAAATTACATCTACCCTTTTACCAATTTGGGAAATCAATGGGTCTATTTGTGGACCTCCATGGAGTTGGTTACCTAAACGAGAACCTTGAGATGAATCAGGAAATTCTCGATGGAAGAGATTAGTACCTTGAGAATCTCTCCACTTGTGAGCTGAATTAAAACCTTGGACCATAGATGGCTGCCCTTTGTTGTAAAATAAGGAGTGACATTGCCTTTCCAAAGGTGGCAATGAGCTTACATTTGAGGGATAGTGCCCAACATGAGTAACCTAGTTTCCCAAGTCCCGTAAATGCAATGCCATTGATGAATAGGCATTTCTAATAGAAATATTTGTGGTGCTAGAATGAAGTGCATGACCAAATTCTTTTCCTACTAATGACCCAATTTGAGGCTTCATTTCACATTGCTCTATGGATAATTCCACAACACTTTTTACTTCTCTATTTGAATTTTTTGTGTCAATGTACATGTGCATTGAAGAGCTTCTGTCACTACTTGAGCTACTAGAAGATGGTGAGTACTCATCTTCATCATCATCTAACATAGTCTCACATGCATATCTTACTTCTTTCCTTTTTTGCTTTCCCCTCCCTATCTCTTCCTTCTTATTTGTAACTTCTATCATGGGTCCAAGAAGCTCTTCCCACTCTTTCCCATTAATTGTGGGCTTTGTCTCTTCATCTTGAGTAATTGGCATACCTTGGATGGCACTGAGATAACCATTTTCTTCTAAAATGTCCTTTTCTCTCACATTAATCTCTCTATTAAGAAGATTTTCTATATATTCCTTTGTATATTGAATAGATGTAGCTACAATCCCATGTTCATCAAGAATATTCCTTGCACTGTTGAGTAATATATCATGCAATTCATTAATAGTTTCATTCTTAACAGAATTCATAACTAGATTTTCCATAGCCAATTTTCTTCTTGATCATTGCAATATTTTCTCCTCAACTGAACATTTTGTAATCAGTTGATATACAATCACAGTTTTCTCTTGGCCAATCCTGTGGGCTCGCAATTGAGCCTATAGATCCACAAAAGTGTTGAAATCTAGATCTGGTGGAAGAGTAGTATTAGCAAGAAGTCAATCACTAAGTTCTCCATGCCTTAGCAGAGGAAGCTGACTAGATTGTTGAAGCTAATGGCACTACATACAAAAATGCGGGATGTATTTTTGGCCTAAATTTTATTTTCATTTCTTTTAGGTCTCTAAAGGTGGCCAACTAAATCTTTGTAAATGTTAACTTCCTTAATCAGAACACAACTAGACACGCGTATAAAAACCACAATTTTGCATTTAAGGTGTTCTCCAGTGATAGCCCACATCTGCCAACTGCCCAAAAACTCAATCTTTTAAAGTCTTTGGACAACCCAACTCCATTACCATACACAACACATGTTCCATGTCCTCAAAGCCACATATGCACATCTTATAACATCCCAAACTTCTTGACCAGCTATGTATCTTTTCCATATACACCCTGACTCCAGCATGCAAAACCATGAACCATATTTCTTGATCACCATTAAACTTCACCTAATATAACATTTTATATCTCCATCTACTACATTACAAAGATAAGTGCTGATATTATACTCTATATACCCACTCTACTACATCATAGATCCCATGGACCTTAACCCAACTTGTAATCCCACTTGAGCCATAACTTACGACATTGTTTCAATACTATATATATACTCACTTTGTATATAACACATCATATTGGCATTTACTAAATCCACAAAGAAATGTAGGACTTGTCCTATTAGGTATACATGCAATGCTTTTTCCTATCAACTACTGTGAGATCCTATAACATCAGACAAATGAATTTCCATATAGAAAATCAAAACCCAATACTGATACTATATAGAATGGGTAACCAATTATACTATTTTATATTGTAGGAGAGAGAGAGAGAGAGAGAGAGAGAGAGAGAGAGAGAGAGAGAGAGAGAGAGAGAGAAGGGGATGGGGAGAGAGTAGGAGAGAGAGAGAGAAGGTGATGGGGAAAGAGTGTTGAAGGACCCCTTAGGGAACACTTGAGTATTCCAATGTGTCAAAACAGGTCATGGGGACTTCCTAGGGGTCCTAACATGTGATAAGGTATACTAGGACCCCTAGGAATTCCCGATGACCCCTTTTGACACATTTGAATGCTCAAGTGTGTCCAAAGGGGTCATAGGACCCCTTATGACACACTTGAGCATTCCAATGTGTCAAAAGGGGTCATGGGTACTTCCTAGGAGTCCTAACATGTGATAAGGCATACTAGGACCCCTAGGAAGTCCCCATGACCCCTTTTGACACATTTGAATCCTCAAGTGCATCCAAAGGGGTCATAGGACCCCTTTGGACATACTTGAGGGTTCCAATGTGTCGAAAGGGGTCATGGGGACTTCCTAGGGGTCCTAACATGTGATAAGGCATACTACGACCCTTAGGAAGTTGCCATGACCCCTTTCAACACATTGGAACCATCAAGTGTGTCCTAAGGGGTCCTACAACCCCTTAGGACACACTTGAGGGTTCCAATGTGTCGAAAGGGGTCATGGGGACTTCCTAGGGGTCCTAACGTATGATAAAGCATACTAGGATGCCTAGAAAGTCCCCATGACCCCTTTTGACACATTTGAATGCTCAAGTGTGTCCTAAGGTATCATAGGACCCCTTAGGACACACTTGAGCATTCCAATGTGTCGAAAGGGGTCATGGGGACTTTCAATGGGTCCTAACATGTGATAAGGTGTACTAGGACCCCTAGGAAGTCTCCATGACCCCTTTTAACACATTAGAACCCTCAAGTGTGTCCTATAGTGTCGTAGGACCCCTTAGGACACACTTGAGGGTTCCAATGTGTTGAAAGGGGTCATGGGGACTTCCTAGGGGTCCTAATGTGATAAGGCATACTAGGAGCCCTAGGAAGTCCCTGTGACCTCTTTTGACACATTTGAATGCTCAGGTGTGTCCAAAGGGGTCATATGACCCCTTAGGACACACTTGTGTATTCTAATGTGTTAAACAGGGTCATCTAGACTTCCTAGGGGTCCTAACACGTGATAAGGCATACTAGGACCCCTATGGAGTTCTGATGACCTCTTTTGACACATTTGAACCCTCAAGTGTGTCCTAAGGGGTTGTAGGACCCCTTAGGACACACTTGAGCATTTCAATGTGTCGAAAGGGGTCATGGGCACTTCCTAGGGGTCCTAGTATGCTTGATAAGGCGTACTAGGACCCCTCAGAAGTCCCCATAACCTATTTTTACACATTTGAACCCTCAAGTGTGTCCTAAGGAATTGTAGGACCCCTTAGGACACACTTAAGTATTCCAATGTGTTGAAAGGGGTCATGGGGACTTCCTAGGGGTCCTAACAAGTGATAAGGTGCACTAGGACCCTTAGGAAGTCCCCATGACCCCTTTTGACACATTTGAAAGCTCAATTGTGTTTGAAGGGGTTGTAGGACCCCTTAGGACATACTTGAGCATTCCAATGTGTCAAAAGGGGTCATGGGGACTTCCTAGGGGTCCTAATGTGTGATAAGGTGTACTAGGACCCCTAGGAAGTCCCCATGATCCCTTTTGACACATTTGAATGCTCAAGTATGTTTGAAGGGGTTGTAGGACCCATTAGGACACACTTGAGGGTTACAATGTGTCGAAAGGGGTCATGGGGATGTCCTAGGGGTCCTAACATGTGATAAGGTGTACTAGGAACCCTAAGAAGTCCCCATGACCCTTTTGACACATTTGAATACTCAAGTGTGTCCGAAGAGGTCGTAGGACCCTTTATGACACACTTGAGCATTCTTATGTGTCAAAATGGGTCATGGGGACTTCCTAGGGGTCCTAACGCGTGATAAGGCATACTAGGACCCTTAGGAAGTCCCCATGACCCCTTTTGACACATTTGAACCCTCAAGTGTGTCCTAAGGGGTCGTAGGACCACTTAGGACACACTTGATGGCTCCAATGTGTGGAGAGAGAGAGAGAGAGAGAGAGAGAGAGAGAGAGAGAGAGATATTGCAAAACATTTGGTGGGAGATATCAGATATTTGATAATATCAGATATTTGATAATATCAGATATTTGATAATATCAGATATTTGATAATTTTAGATATCCAATATTATCGGATATTCATTTTTGTTTACTGGTGTAAAAAGAAAAACAAGATCCTCTAGGTCCCTCCAGAGAGTCACGTTTGTTTCCTGAATTATGGGATTCGAGTTGCAATGAGAAGACAAAAAACCACTTTTTGTGTTGATTTTCTCTATTACCAAAGATATTTGCATCTTCTTTTTGGGGTGATTTTCTCTATTGGCAAAGGTATTTTCATCTTCTTTTTGGTCTAACTATGGGGAGTAGTAGTCATTGAAAGCATAAATGGAAGAGGAGACTCACACATGAAGATGTTAAAGTGTATAGAGAAATGGATAGGATTGCCCATCAGAACAAGAGACAATGTATGTTAAATATTAATGAAGATGTCGACATAAACCCACCTTTGAATGTGGTTTCAAGTGAAGAACATGAATTTGAAGATGAAAATGTAGGTTTTGAAAATGTGAATTTAGGTTTTGAAGATGAAAATGTAGGTTTTGAAAATAAACATGTAGATTTGGCCAATGGAAGTATGGACATTGTCAATGACAATCCACCGATTGAATATGAAGGAATTGACAATGATAATGGTGCAGAAGAACCAAATCAAAGTTACACGTCCCTAAATTATATGAGAAATGAAGTCCCTTCGGAGGAAGAAAGACAAAATTCAAAATTGAGACCTTCAAGAAGAACTAAATGGTTACTTGAAATTGATGAGACTACAATAAGCAATTTCGATGGCAAGAGATCAGAAAGAACTGTTCTTTTGTGGGTTTCAAAACTTTTTAATCAATTTTTTAGGCACAAGACATTGGTTGAGAAATATCAAATGTTTGTGCAATTGTTAAAGATGCAGAAGATGAGATGTATACTAGTCAAATTGAAGATTAGTGTGAATAAGAAAAAGGAGCAGAATGCTATTATTGTGAGAAACCTTTTTAGTGCTCTCAATTATATTGGGAAGAATACCAAGGAAAAAGATAAGAGAGCTACTAAGAGGGTTATTACAACCTCCTTAGTAAGTCATCATTTGAGAAAGGCTCATTTGATGAGACAAAATTGTGTTGACTTGAATCTAAATCATAAAAATTTGGATAGAGAACTTGCAAGAAGAGAAAGACTTGATGATACTCTTCAAAATGATACATGGGCTTATGGTGGGAGACTTTCACATTGTGATAAGAAGCTTACTGATGCTGTGAAGGATCAAATTCAACTATTTTGGCAATCTAAATCAAGAGTGTCACCAAATGTGAAGGATGTCTTAAAGTTGAGAATTGGCATTCGAGACCGCACCCCGCATCCCAAACATTATTTGGAGGTGAGTCAAACAATGTTGTTCAAAACATTTTGTGAGACACATCCAACATTGAAAATATCAAAATGAGCTATTGAATCCTTGAAGCCCTTTTTTTCTGTGCCTCTTAAGATTTGAAATACTTGTTGTTACAAATATCATGTGGAGTTTTCAATGCACCATGAATTGTTACGATCCATTCATTCTACTTTGCATAGTAGTGAAATGTTGGAGGAGTGTGGTGCAAGTGCTCTTCCAAAGTCATCAAGACACTTGCTAGATCATTTTTTATGTCCTAGAGATGATGGATGTTTCTTTTATAGAAAAGATTTCTTAAATGACAAGTGCTCAGAGTGTGGTGGGCTAGTGAAGTTTGTTGAATGTTTTCATGAGGGCTGCAAACATGATTTTGGAAAGACAATTATCCACAAAAAGGTATATGAAACTGTTAAATATACATTAAAAAGTGGAGGTGAAGGCCCTAGATGTGAGTTCATTACTAAAGAATGCAATGTTGCTGATTTTATTTCAAATTTCAGGAAGAATCTTTTTTACAAGTATGCAAGGCATAGTCATAGGTCTTAGTGGTTGGATCAACAATTCAGGATGTGTAAGGACACTTTCCCAATTGGCACTATTATATCGGTAGTTGGCTTTGTAGAGAACTATACATTTCAGCCCCAAAATGAGTTGTAAGATCAATATTACAATTCTATTCAGGTTTCTATTTTTGTGCACATAACATATAGACATTCCCCTGATAGTATAGAAGATGACTGGAAGATAATCAAAGAGTACTATTTTTATGCGAGCGATGATAGATCACACTCATCTGGGTTTGTCCAACATTACTTTGAGAATTATTTTGAGTGGGTGTGAGAAAATAATATTGCTATGGATAGACATCTAATTTGGTTAGATAACTGTACAGGTCAATTAAAAAATGCTTGTATGTTTTATTGGTCATGTAGAATGCATGTAGAGAGAGGTGTACTCATATTTGGAGTTTTTTGAGGCTGGTCATGGAAAAGGGGAGCATGATGAAGCATGTGCATGCATAAATAGAGCTCTAGTTAAGGAGCAATTGAGGATTTCAAGTGTAGAACTCATTGATGCCCATTCTATTATTGATTGGTGTACTTCAACATTGTCACAGGGGGGACTCTTGATTCAATGATGCATATATTATTTTGGTTGGTTGAGTTGGGCACAATAGGAGATAGGTTGGATTGTCAAACTATGAAAGATTCTTCAAAAATGCATTCATTTCAAAGCTCAGATGCTAGTACATGGACCATTTGGACACGAGAGTTGGCTTGTTATTGTCTAAGTTGTCTTTAGTGTGATTGGGATTAGTGTGAGTCAAGTGAGTGGGTTGATACATGTGTTCCACATTATCTTACTCCTTTATCTCTCATAGTCTCTATAATAAATGATGACATGGATTGTTCACTTGACTATGACCATGTTTTAGATCTTCTACAGCCAGGACACATTTTTGCATTGGTTGCACTAGAAGGGAATGATAAGAGATCAGATTACTAGTTAGCACATTATGTATGAGGAAAGCAAAAAATTGCACAACCGATGATAGATGATGATATGTTCACATATCCAACAAGATCATATGTTGTTGTAGGAACATGGTTGTGCATATATATGATTAGAAATAATGGCATTCCTGCGTTTGAAGACTATGAGAAGCACAAAACCATTCTCATGTATTCACACCTTGTTATAGTAGCTAATGTTAAGTTGTTGAAACATCAAGGAAAACCAAAGACAAAGGAACTTTGGAATATTAGTACTGCTGATCATGAAGCAATACTGAATACTCTCAAGTACAGAGATGACCCTTCAGGCACACTTCAGTAGATAAGTTCAACTCAAGTTAGAAATAGTTACATGTAATTTGCATTTTAAATGCCAAAAGGACACTTCTTATATTCTCTATTAACTTTTCTTTTGCCTTTCGAATGCAGGGATTGGAGTGAAAAGGACACTTATTTTTGATATATAGCTATTTAATTTGCATATTTTGATGCCAAATTTTGTATATAAAACCAACAATCAAATGTAATGTGCATAGTTAGATGCCAAATTTTGCATATAAAAACAACAATCAAATGTAATGTGCATATTTAGATGCCAAATTTTGTATATAAAAACAACAATCGAATGTAATGTGCATATTTAGATGCCAAATTTTGTAAGGACACATATATTTTGAATATGAAGGAATTGAAAATGATAATTGTGTAGAAGAACCAAATCAATGTTACACATCTCCAAATTATATGAGAAATGAAGTCCCTTCGGAGGAAGAAAGACAAACTTCAAAATTGAGACCTTCAAGAAGAACTAAATGGTTACTTAAAATTGATGAGAACATAATGAGCAATTTCGATGGCAAGAGATCAAAAAGAACTATTTGGTTGTGGGTTTCAAAAATTTTTGATCAATTTTTTAGGCACAAGATGTTGGTTGAGCAATGTCAAATGTTTGTGCAATTGTTAAAGATGCAGAAGATGAGATGTATACTAGTCAAATTGAAGATTAGTGTGAATAAGAAAAAGGAGAGGAATGCTATTATTGTGAGAAATATTTTTAGTGCTCTCAATTTGATTGGGAAGATTACCAAGGAAAAAGATAAGAGAGCCACTAGGAGGGTTATTACAACCTCCTTAGTAAGTCATCATTTGAGAAAGGCTCGTTTTATGAGACAAACTTGTGTTGACTTGAATCTAAATCGTAAAAATTAGATAGAGAACTTGCAAGAAGAGAAAGACTTGATGATCCTCTTCAAAATGATACATGGGCTTATGGTGGGATACTTTCACATTGTGATAAGAAGCTTACCAATGTTGTGAAGGATCAAATTCAACTATTTTGGCAATCTAACTCAAGAGTCACCAAATGTGAAGGATGTCTTGAAGTTGAGAATTGGCATTCAAGACCGCACCCCGCATCCCAAACATTATTTGGACGTGAGTCAAACAATGTTGTTAAAATTTTTTTGTGAGACACATCCAACATTGCAAATATACCAAAGATATTTTGAAGCCCTAAAGCCTTTTTTTGTGTGCCTCTTAAGATTTGAAATACTTGTTGTTGCAAATATCATGTGGAGTTTTCAATGCACCATGAATTGTTATGATCCATTCATTCTACTTTGCATAGTAGTGAAATGTTAGAGGAGTGTGGTACAATTGCTCTTCCAAAATAATCAAGAGATTTGCTAGATCATTTTTTATGTCCTAGAGATGATGGCTATTTCTTTTATAGAAAAGATTGCTTAAATGACAAGTTCTCAGAGTGTGGTAGGCTAGTGAAGTTTGTTGAATGTTTTCATGAATGGTGCGAACATGATTTTGGAAAGACAATTGTCCAAAAAAAGGTATATTAAAATGTTAAATATACATTAAAAAGTGGAGGTGAAGGCTCTAGATGTGACTTGCTTACTAAAGAATGCAATGTAGTTGATTTTATTTCAGATTTCAGGAAGAATATTTTTTACATATATGCAAGGCATAGTCACAGGTCTCAGTGGTTGGATCAACAATTTTGGATGTGTAAGGACACTTTCCCAATTGGCACTATTATATCGATTGTTGAATTTGTAGAGAACTATACATTTCAGCCCCAAAATGAGTTGTAAGCACAATATTATAATTCTATTCAAGTTTCTATTTTTGTGCACATAACATATAGACATTCCCCTGATAGTATAGAAGATGACTAGAAGATAATCAGAGAGTACCATTTTTATACGAGCGATGATATATCACACTCATCCAAGTTTGTCCAACATTGCTTTGAGAATTATTTGGAGTGGGTGTGAGAAAATAATATTGCTATGGATAGACATCTAATTTGGTTAGATAACTACATAGGTCAATTAAAAAATGCTCATATGTTTTATTGGTTATGTAGAATGCATGTAGAGAGAGGTGTACCTCATATTTGGAGTTTTTTGAGGCTGGTCATGGAAAAGGGGAACATGATGAAGCAGGTGCATGCATAAAGAGAGCTCTAGTTAAGGAGAAACTAAGGATTTCAATTGTAGAACTCATTGATGCCCATTATATTGTTGATTGGTGTACTTCAACATTGTCACAGGGGGGACTCTTGATTCAGCGGTGTGAAGATTCTTTTGGTTGGTTGAGTTGGGTACAATAGGAGATAGGTTGGATTGTCAAACTATGAAAGATTCTTCAAAAATGCATTCATTTCGAAGCTCAAATGCTAGTACATGGACCATTTGGACATGAGAGTTTGCTTGTTATTGTTTGAGTTGTCTTTAGTGTGATTGGGATCAGTGTGAGTAAAGTGAGTGGGTTGATACATGTGTTCCACATTATCTTACTCCTTTATCTCTCATAGTCTCTGTAATAAATGATGAGATGGATTGTTCACTTGACTACGACCATCTTTTAGATCTTCTATAGCTAGGAAATATTTTTGCATTGGTTGCACCAGAAGGGAATGATGAGAGATCAAATTATTGGTTAGCACGTTGTATATAAGGAAAGTAGAAACTTGCACAATCAACGATAGATGATGATATGTTCACATATCCAATAGGATCACATGTTGTTGTGGGAACATGGTTGTGCACATATATGATTAGAAATAATGACATTCCTATGTTTGAAGACTATGAGAAGCACAAAACCATTCTCATGTATTCACACCTTGTTATAGCAGCCAATGTTAAGTTGTTGAAACATCAAGGAAAACCAAAGACAAAGTAACTTTGGACTATTAGTACTGTTGATCATGAAGCAATACCAAATACTCTCAAGCACATGGATGACCCTTCAGAAACACTTCAGGAGGTAAGTTCAACTCAAGTTAGATATAGTTATATGTAATTTTCATATTTAGATGCCAAAAGGACATTTCTTATATTCTCTATTAAATTTTCTTCTGCCTTCCGAATGCAAGGATTGGAGAAAAAAGGACACTTATTTTTTATATATAGTTGTGTAATTTGCATATTTAGATGCCAATTTTGTATATAAAACCAACAATCAAATGTAATGTGTATAGTTAGATGCCCAATTTTATATATAAAAACAACAATTGAATGTAATGTGCATATTTAGATGCCAAATTTTGTATATAAAAACAATAATCAAATGTAATGTGCATATTTAGATGCCAACTTTTGTATATAAAAAATTAGATGCAAAATTTGAAATATAAAAGAGCCCATGGGGTTGATTTGCAAATATTAAAAGCCAACATTTGTATTGTCTTAATGCCATGTAAAGTGAAAATTTTGTATCCTTATATAATTTGTATCATCTTAATTTTCTATCCTTACATTTCTATTGTCTTAATTCCATTAAATTTGTATCATCAAATGATGTAATAGTTAGAGTCATTGAGTCAAAATTCATCAAATGTGTCCAAAGTAAAATGATGATTCCCTGGGGTGAAGGGATAGTGTTTAAGGATTCCATCTGGGCACCAAATGGATTGTTCGATTAGCTCCAGCTGGGTGGGTAAACACTAGGAACAACCCTATTTTGACCAATGAGTCAGTAGAACGTTGCAGACCACGCTCGACCAAAGTGTCCCCAAGGTGCACTAAGCACGATTGGGTAGCAAACTTCAAGGCTCATAACTTAGACCCCATGAGAGGTATCAAAGAATTGTGAGATGCTACAAGAAAAAATTTTCAAAGCCTACAATAACCTCTCTCCATTATGTGAGATTCAAATTTGTTTGAATTTGGTGTGCCAGTCTCGCTCGATGCTAAAACTTGTAGTGAGGGTCAGTTGAAAGTTGCACCAATGGATTACTTCCAAACCATTTATCTCAGCATCGAGTGGACTATGCAAATAGCTCTAGTTGGGAGGGTAAACCTTAGGGACAACCTCTTTTTGACCACTGAGGTAGTAGAATGTTCTGGACCACGCCGGACCAAAGTGTCCCCAAGGTGCACTAAGCACGATTGGGCAACAAAATTTCAAGGCTCGTAACTTAGACCTCGTGAGATGAATTAGAGATCCATGAGATGCTACAGGAAAACATTTCCAAGGCCTACAATAACCTCTCTCCATTCTAGGAGATTCAAATTTATTAAAATTTGGCATGCCAGTCTCGCTTGATGCCAAAACTTACAGTGAGGGTTAGTTGAAAGTTGCACCAATGGATTACTTCCAAACCTAGGGACAAGCCCATTTTTACCACTGAGTCAGTAGAACATTCTAGACCATGCCGAACCAAAGTGTCCCCAAGGTGCACTAAGCACGATTGGGTAGTGAATTTTTGAGGCTCGTAACTAGGACCCCATGAGAGGTATTAGAGATCCATGAGATGCTATAGGATGGTGTTTCTAAGGCCTACAATAACCTCTCTCTATTATGGTCTATTCAAATTTGTTTGAATTTGGCACGCTAGTCTCACTCGATGCCAAAACTTGCAATGAGGGTCAGTTGAAAGTTGCACCAATGGATTACTTCCAAACTGTTCATCCTAGCATCAAATGAGCTGTGCCATTAGCTCCGGTTGGGTGGATAAATGTTAGGGACAACCCCATTTTGACCACTGAGTTAGTAGAACATTCCAGACCATGCCAAACCAAAGTGTCCCCAAGGTGCACTAAGCATGATTGGATAATGAACTTTTGAGGCTCGTAACTCAGACCCCACGAGAGGTATTGGAGATATGTGAGATTATACAAGATGGTGTTTTTGAGGCCTATAATAACGTCTCTACATTCTGGGAGATTCAAATTTTTTTGAATTTGGCACGCCAATCTGGCTTGATGCCAAAAATTGCAGTGAAGGTCAGTTGAAAGGTGCACCAATGGATTACTTCCAAACAGTTCATCCCGGCACGGAATGGACTATGCCATTAGCTCTAGTTGGATGGGTAAATTCTGGGGACAACCCCATTTTGACCACTGAGTCAATAGAATGTTCCAGACCATGCCGTACCAAAGTGTCCCCAAGGTGCACTAAGCATGATTAGGCAGCGAACTTCTGAGGCTCATAACTCATATCCTGTGAGAGGTATTAGAGATTCATGAGATGCCACAGGATGAAGTTTATGAGGCCTACAATAATCTCTCTCCATTCTTGGAGATTCAATTTTTTTTGAATTTGGCATGCCAGTCTCACTCAATGCCAAAACTTGCAGTGAGGGTTAGTTGAAAGTTGCACCAATGGATTACTTCCAAACCGTTCATCTTGACACCGAATGGACTACGCCATTAGCTTTGGTTGGGTAGGTAAATGTTAGGGACAATCATGTTTCAACCACTAAGTTAGTAGAACATTCTAGACCATGCCGGACCAAAGTGTCCCTAAGTGCACTAAGCACGATTGGTCAGCAAACTGTTGAGGCTCGTAACTTGGACCCCATGAGAGGTATCGATGATCCATGAGATGATACAAGACCACATTTCTTAGGCATTCCTAGTGTATTTTTAGGGGTATAGGTAGAGTACTGATATTTTGTCCAAAATACCAATACCTAAATTTGAGATATGTTTTGATATGGAAAAAAGGGTGTTTGATTATTGCCAAAAGGGTGTTTGATTATGTAATTAGGCCAGTTTGAAGTCTTTTAGCCATTGGAGTAAAGGGTAAGTCTAGAAACCTTGAAACCACTTTAATAGATATCCTTATATACCTCAAATGACCAATTACATGTGTGAACACACGTAGCACATAAAGCGTACACATAAATTTTCTTAAGTCATGAAGCATACATGTAGCACATAGATTATAAAGCATACTACATGAATTTACTTAAGTCATACACGTAGCCCATACACGTGAATTTAGGTTATGAATAATGTACTTGAATATACATGAATATACTTAAGGCATAAATCGTACACATGAGTACAGACTGTAGACACCTAAATTTGATTACATAATTAAATAATCATATTTAGTTTTTTCCTAGGACATCTTATTAATTAAACATTATTATTTGATTAATTTGTGTCATCCCCTAGTTAATTAATTTAATTAATTAACTATAGTCCAATTAATTATCTAAATGAAAAACCTATAGTCTGATAATTAATTAAATCCCTATTCTTCTATTAATTTAAATGGATACACTTATCTAAATACATTAATTCATAAACCCCTCTTTTCTCCCACTTGGAATTAAATAAAATATTTAATTCTAAAAACCCATACTAATCTTCCTTAATTAGCTAATGACCCATGATTAGCTAGTCTAACCCTCCACTCATTCTCTCTCCTCCCATCATATCATCCTAATCCCCCACTTACCCTCTAATCCTAGCCTAATTACCCCTTAAACATTTTCACAATCATAATCTAAGGATTAAGAAATGCTTAGCCAACCTAAGTCAACCCTCATGTCACATCACCACATCCTCCAATGCCAAGTCATAAAGCCTCTTACACATCTCTTACACACTTGTCCCCTCTCACACCTTCCAAAGTGGTCACATTCCTCAAGGGTTTGGCCGCTCCTCTCATCCTCCCTCATTATGACACTTGTCACAATGCTATGCATTTGAGAAATCACAATCTATGTGCTCTCTCTTGGATGCATCTCCACCCTTCCTCAAGTTTGCATCTTGATCGTCCATTCACCTCCCATTTTCCTTTAAATCAAGCCTCTCCCTCCTTCATTTTCATCCACCATTTGAGAAAAGTTATCATGCCATTTTGAAGAGAAAAAGCATCCATCATAACCTTATAATGCCAAAATATCTCTTCATCCATTGAAGCTTTGAGCAATAACATTGAGCACACATTCCATCCTTGGACAAATCTTCTACAACTTGGAGATTTCTTGGGTTTGAGGTTTGCATTCCTTTGGTTTTTGTTTTCATTTTGTAGGTATTAGCATAAGTGTTTATTTAGATTGCTTTGTTGAATGTTTAGCTTTCTTCATATTCCTTAACATTTCATTTTAGGTACTTATATTTTGGCACGCCCGGTGGGTCCCACTTCAAGGGTCATTTTCCTTCATCTTTTTCATTTTTCTTTGCAAAAAAAACTCAAATAACTAATGTTTATTGTTGTTTGAGTGTGCTGCAAGGGTTTTTTGGGTATTTTGCAGGTTCAGGGCTGAAGAAGACACATTTGTGTCACCATTCCCACCTTCAGATTTTACACAACATCAACATCTGAAAAATCCTCAATTTTGCAGGAATGCTTGTATAGATGCGGGAACACTGATACAACTGCGAGAATGCTTGTACAGACTATGAGAACACATTACCACAATGAAACTTATATTTTTCCTATCTTTTATTTCTCTCTATCCTAATTTTACAAGTGACTCACTGTACCCATTTTGCGGGATTGCAATCCCGCAATGCAAGAACGTTGTTGACCAGGCGGGATTGCTTGTGTACCTTTTTGTAAGCCATGAGGTATTTACTTTTTTAAAAAAAATTTTGCCTTCATTCTTGCAATATGAGATTTCTATTTGACTATTTTGGGAATGCTGTCTAACTTGGCGGGATTGGCTGTTAACCCTTTGTAAGTCGTATGACACTGTCAATTTTTTGAAGTTTCTACCTTCATTCCTGCAATGCGGGATTGATTGCTGACTTGCAGGAATGTTGTTTGATTGTAGGAACACATTTGTAGGTATTGAACCATGTCTGCATTTATTATTCTATCATTTTGATTTTTGTCTGACTATCCGTTGAAATGCCTATATAGTCTTTGCAGGAGCACTATTTTCTATTGTAGGTTTGCAAGTTTTGCGGGAATGCTGGTTAAATTTTTAAAATAGAATTAACTCATTTTGATTTGGTACATTAAAAAGCAACACTTCACTTTTTGATTTGGGCTTAAAATAAACAAAGGTTAAAAGTGAACAAGGCAAACATCACACTTCATTTTGGTGCTTAAAATCAACAAAAACTCAATCTTGAATGCCTAAGGATAATCAATCAATGCGATGAGAAAATTTTGATTTGTTGTTTAAAATTGATCAAATAAAGTCTTGAGTGCTAAAGGGAGTAACACATTTCTTGTTTTATGCAAAGCCATTTCTACTTCAAAGCATTGTCATTTACTTTTCAAAAAAGAACCTTGCATGCTAAACATTAGTGTTTGATGTTCTAGAATAGAAAACACTTAGTATAAACTAGGTTCAATTTGTAATAAATACTTCTTGGCGTGTTTGAAGGAGTGTTTTTCAAAAATTTCTTAGACCTTTTTATTTTTTTTATAATCCTTGTTAAAATAAGTGACATGGAAGATATCCATTATTCATATCCTCTCCCCTTGCCTTTGCGGATCTTAGCTGAAGAGAAAGATCAAGTGTGGTTTACAACACTTCTAGTAAGTCCTCTCAAGAGAGAAGTGCTTCCTCTTTAGAGAATGACCTCAAATCGGTAATTCCCTGATATGTATAGAAACAAGGTGTTGAAAAAACTCTTGCCTTATCCCCTTAAGCTCAGTCAAGGCATGTTGATGGTAGCCTGAGGTAGGTGAATATTCCTATGATTTCAGCATGGTCAACTAGGCTCTTAAGTGAGTCACACATGTACAAACTGATTGAGGGGACACCATGGATCTTACTAGAAGCCATTAATCAGAAGCCCACCTGATCTACTCCTAAAAGTATCATAATATTTGTACAAGGATAGACGCAAGTGGTTTCCCAGGTCACCTAAAGATTACTCACCATCTGTATTCCTCTTTTGGAATACCAAGTTGTGGGCAAAGGTTGTGATAGTAGCCTATCTTATAGGTAGAAATTGTTTGTACGTGTTCTTGAAGTTATAAAACTAGTGAAAACATCTATTGAACATACACAATCAAAAAGTTCTACAAACAAATCCTTTGCCATGTCAGTCCAATCCTCCAATCTAGAAGTCACCCAAGCCTCCAAAATCCTATCATCCTAGTCTCCAAAGCATAGTCATCTTGGTCATCCCTCATCCCCTTTCCATCTTCTTTGGAGTTAGTCTTTCCTCCTATCCTAAGCTTGATCCAAATCTCAATCTAGGCTTATTGACCATCCTAACCTGAGCTTTAGCTTTCCTTCCATCCTCATCCTTCATCCCCATCCAACTCATCTACAAGTCATCATGTCCCAATTCCTTTATGATGAGTTCGGTCATCCCACCTTTTCTCCCACTTTATCCTATTCCAATGATGATGAGAGTCTTGTTGATCATGATGAATACATTGAAAGCCTTAGCAAGCTTGCTCTAAATATCCTCCAAAACCCAATCATTCCTCCAAATCACCCCATCATACCTTCATGCATACCCACTAGTACTCCTTATCACATCTTTGATAGGGGAAATCCATTATCACATTCATCCACACCTTCTTCCTATGTCATACCCACATATCCCCCATATACATCATTCATATATTCACCTTCTCCCATAGTCGTAACACAAAATCCACCCTTCCACAACAACATTCCTTATCTAAATCCGCCCTCTCCTTATCCTCCAACCCATTTTAAAATCCATGATCCTATTCTTCCAATCCATCACCACAATCCCCATACTATTGCTAACCCACCATCCAATCCATCCTACCTTTCTCCTCCATCTCCTCCATCCTATCTCAATACATCATCTTCCATTCCTAACTATATTACCATAAATCCCCTTCCACAAGAAATATGCATCCCTCAATCCACTTTATATCCCATGCCTCAATCCATCACCCCTACCCCATCAATTAGTCAGTCTAATTCATACATGATCCCCATGCCCACTTATGTGAACTATCTAGTTATGTAATCTTCCACCTCCTTTCCTGCACAATCATCCCCTCAACCAAGCTCACAATCCACTACTCCACCTACATGTGTGGACTATCCTAGTTTTCCATCTTCTACAGACTCTAATCCTTGACCTCAACCACCATTGAGAAAGTCTCCAAGGAGTTTCAAAAAGAAGCCAGCAAAAAATCCATCTCCTAAAGCTGAAGAGTCATGTCATCTCAATCCTTCATGTGAATCCATAATTGATGGAGCCCATCTGCCTATCCCATTAGCTATCCTTCTTCCATATACCCCACTTATTGATCCTCTTCCATCTCCTGACATCATTGAGTCATTACCATGCATTGATTCCACCTAGTCCCTATCCACTTCTCCTCCTCCCAGCATTATCTAAGCCATGTCCAATGAGCCTCATGATTTCACCCCTCTTCCTACCACCACAATTGTAGAATCTCCCACCCTTTCATCCATACCATCTAAAGAATTCTCCCTTCTTCCTACCATCACAATTGGAGAATCTCCCATCCTTTCATCCATTCGATTTGAAGAGTCCATCCATGCATCCCCCATCACTCTACCCACCCCCATCCAATCCAGTGAAGATGTTGTCCAAAAGCATGTTAAATCATCCATTGAACTAAGTCAAGATCAAATACATTCACTCCCTCTATTGCTTGTTCTATTGCTTCCATCACCCCCAATCCAAGATCCCATCATCCCAATTCTTCCAATCCAAGAGCTTATAATCCAATTTCCTCCAACTCAAGATCCTACCATCTCATTTCCTCCATTACATGATCCATTTCTCCCATCCACTCCTCCATCTCAAGATCCATTAACATCCCCCAATCCCAGTCAAGATCATATCATCCCATCCCTTCCACTTCATGATCCTCTAACAACTATCCCACCACCATCACTCTATCCCCTAGATCCACTTACATTTGTTAATGGCGACAAACTTGAAGCAGAAGAAATAAGTTTCATATCTTCCACCATGACACCTAATACTGGAAGCTTATCTTATTCCCCAAGTCAGAAGTATCCTTTCTTGGATAAAATGCTCAAGAAATGGAATTATCAAGGTAAAGGCCTAGGTGCTCATGAACAAGGAAATCTAGAGCCCATATAGGACAAGAAACATCCAAAATCATGTGGTATTGGGCATACATCCAAATAAGGCACTTCCTCCAAACATTTTAGTACAACTAAATCCAAATTCAAACACCCTTCAAAAAGAACTACTGCGTCTTCCCATCATCCCTCCAAAGCCTACAATCCCATTCCTCCCCCTCCATCATTACAACCCAAAACAACCTGTCACATTCCTCCTTCATCTTCCAAATCCATTTTGGGTCCCTATGTCCCAAAATCTACCATTATATGTCATCCACATATCAAATCCATTTTGGGGCCTTATGTCCCAAAATATCATCCCCCATCTTATCCTACTCAATCCTTCATCCACCATAAAGGTCCCATCCCATACATTCCTAGTCAAGATCAACAAAGGCACAACCCAACATCTTCTATCTGCCAATCTCCTTCCATCTCTCCATCCATATCTCATCCATCCCATCCACCTCCACATATTCATTCCAATTCTCCTCGCAATTTGGATGCCAACTCAAAAATGAATAAAGTGAACTATCCAAAAAAATATAAGGATTTCCATGTCCACTCTAAACGACATGATCAAAAAAAAAAACCCGATCAAGCAATCCACAACATCCCAATGGCCACAAAGGCCCATCAAAGAAAAATAAAAATTCAATGCATCCCAAAGGCCACAAAGGCCCACCAAAGCAAAAGAAAAATCTACTACATGGCCACAAAGGCCCACCAAACCTAAAGCAAAGATGATGTGGATCCCAAAGAAAAAAGATGAAATGCATCTAATAACAATATCGACTATGGCATCCAAAGTTGCTAATCCACCAGCTACTTAGTCTTCTCGTCCATCTCCTAAATCCATTTTGGGTCCCTATGTCCGAAAATATCCTAGCACAAATCCTTTGTCCTATCTGTATCTATCTTCCACACCCCATGCACTTCATCCACTTTCCTCGCAACATGTACTAATGTTGGTCCTCACATGATCTTCCTATCATGATCAATTTGCATCCTTCCATCCAAACACTTTCTATCACCATATCTCCCATCTACCCCATCCAATCTATGCCTTTACATAATCCATCCATCCTAACAAAGCTGTACCAATATCCAGACAAATTAGAAGGTTAGAGATAAATTAGAAAGTCAGAGAAATTCAAAAACAAATTAGAATATCAGCAACAGATCAGAAAAACGTCAACAACAAAATTAGAAAATCCACAAAATTTGGAAAAATCAAGAAAAATATCAACAAAAAGAAAGAGAATAGCATCCATCCAATGGTGAAAACTTGGCAATTCAAGCACCCTAGAAAAGTACCATGATGAAAACCTAGAAAATAGGCATCATGCGTAATCCCTCCATCTGCCTCCCACACCACAACTGGGGGCATTTTCCTTCCAGCACATCCTATCCAACATCTACTCAATGCCATTTGTTTCTTACCTACTCCATCCTCCTTCAGATCTTGATATAGAAATAAAGACCACCAGGTATACGTGATTTTCGCACACCTATCCTCTATCCATGCATCCTTCCTATCAACTTATCTTCCATCCATTTCCTTCCATCCATTCCCCTTATCCACCTACTATTCCCAAGCTTCCATCTACCTTCCTCATCCTCTTATCGTCTTATCTCCCATCCTATCATACCCCCTCCTAGTGCCTCTAAATACATGAACTCTCCTAAGCAGGGGCATCTTATTCCTTGGTGACATATTCCTTGGAGACCTTATCACATTTGTATTCCGTTCATCTCCCCGTCCTTTCATATCTTCCCATCTTTATCCTCTAAATCCATATCTTCCTCCAATACAAAATCCTTATCTTCCTCCAATCCTTCCATCCAAATTCCTTAGCAGTCACTCCATCATCAATTCCTAAGCATTTTCCTCCAATCCTTCCAAAACATACATCCCTTAGCAATTCCTCTATCCACACCCCCAAGCGATACCTCAATCCAATCCCCATACATCCCTCTATCTACACCCCCAAGAAGTCCTCTATACCAATCCCTCAACAATTCCTCTATCCACATCCCCATGTGATGCCTCCATCCAATTCACAAGAATTCCTCTCTACAAATCCCTCAATAGTTCCTCCATCCCTATCCCTCAAAATTTCCTCCATCTTTCCATCACTTGGTACTTCCCTTGTTATTAGTATCTAGCTCTAGGCCACCCCCCCATGCAATCCAATGTCATCCATTCATATCCTAAGGCTAGTAGCAATCTACCATCATATGCAAATCCTATTCATATCCTCTAAGCTATCCAAACCCAAACATCAATCAACCCATCCAATCACATCCTTATTTCTTGTTGCAAGCCTTGATCTCAATCCAATCATCATCATTGGGATGCATCCTTCCCAATCCATCATCACCTTGCCCACCATCAGTCCATCTTGGCTTTCCATATCGACCGAGGCATCATCTTATCAATCTTTTCATCATAGCCTTCCTCCCCAATCCCTCATACATCTTTTAGTTTGTGTCTTGTACATAGCATCAATCATGTCCCCATCTAGGCCAATTTGTACATATGTGTCTTTAGGTCCCATCCTTCATGTCGGTCAGTCCTTGTTTCATCATGAACTATGTCCCTATCTAGCTAGCACTTCAACAACCATCCCCTAGTCCCTTTAAGGTTTGAGTGTCTCACTTGTATCTTGTCATAGGAATCTTAGTTTAAATCAATCCACCATCAGTCTTCATATAATGTATCCTTCCTCATATCAAACCAATCAAATCAGTCATCAACCATCATCCTTTTTATGGAAAAGATTTTGTGAGATACTTTTTATTTCTCTGGTACTTTTGGATCTTTGTTTATCTTTTATCTTGAGCTTCCTTGTTCCACCTCCTCATGTTCGCTATGATCCTTTATATCATGGTGCACTATGAATGGTGGAGCCTCGGGCAAGGTCTTGATCTTTTCCATCTGAGAGTCAGTTAGACATGATCCTTGCATGGTTCATAGGCGATCTTCTAGGTTATTTGGTGTACTTGGGAAGTGTTGTTTGTTTGTGGGTTCCCTCACATTGTTTCCACTATGCTTCCTTCTAGGTGCATGCGTGATGTTGGGGAAATCCTTGCGTGTCTTTTTCACATCAGTCCCATGCAACACTAGTGTCATGACCTCAAGTTCATAGTAACTTTGGTTAGTCCCTTCTATTGCTATATCAAACTAAGCGCTCAAACTACATGGTGGTGTTCCCCTTCGGAATACCTCACGCTCAAGCTTCACTAAACATCCTCCCTCCTATCAATCATCCAAAATAAATCTCACATCCTCCCTATCTAATCCCAACAATAATCCTAAGCCAAAATCCCCAAAAGCATCTTCCTCACATCTCCTTTCACCCATCTTTCCCCCATAAGCACCTTGTCATGATGCAAACCTATCCACCTCCTTCACCTCATGTTCTTAACCCATAGATTGTGATTATGCAAATATCCCCTTGTTCATCATCCCCTCCAGCACCAACCACCTTTCCCCATTGCCTTCTTTAATCCCATTTCCTTTGTTCATCCCACTTCTTAGCCTACAAACACCTTCTTCCCCTTTTCCTTTCGAGACGCCACCTGGGCCCCTTTTTCTTTCCCAGCCACCCTCTCGAGGGGGCATCGCCTAGTCTAACATCCTGACCCATAAACTGGGGTAATTCTTCTATCAAGTCCATTTTTCACATCATCTATTATTGCTAAAAACATCTTCGAAATAGTGTTATCTTAACACTATGTCGAAGTGGGGCAAAATGTAGACACATAAATTTGATTACATAATTAAGTAATCATATTTAGTTTTCTCCTAGGACATCTTATTAATTAAACATTATTATTTGATTAATTTGTGTCATCCCCTAGTTAATTAATTTAATTAATTAACTATAGTCCAATTAATTATCTAAATGAAAAACCTATAGTCTACTAATTAATTAAATCCCTATTCTTCTATTAATTTAAATGGATACACTTATCTACATAAATTAATTCATAAACCTCTCTTTTCTCCCACTTGGAATTAAATAAAATATTTAATTCTAAAAACCCATACTAATCTTTCTTAATTAGCTAATGACCCATGATTAGCTAATCTAACCCTCCACTCATTCTCTCTCCTCCCATCACATCCTCCTAATCCCCCTCTTACCCTCTAATCCAAGCCTAATTACCCCTTAAACATTTGCACAATCATAATCCAAGGATTAAGAAATGCTAAGCCAACCTAAGTCAACCCTCATGTTACATCTCCACATCCTCCAATGCCAAGTCATAAATCCTCTTACACATCTCTTACACACTTCTCCCCTCTCATATCTTCCAAAGTGGTCACATTCATCAAGGGTTTGGCCTCTCCTCTCATCCTCCCTCATTGTGACACTTGCCATAATGCTATGCATTTGAGAAAGCACAATCCATGTTCTCTCTCTTGGATGCATCTCCACCCTTCCTAAAGTTTGCATCTTGACCATCCATTCACCTCCCATTTTCCTTTAAATCAAGCCTCTTCCTCCTTCATTTTAATCCACCATTTGAGAAAAGTTATCATGCCCTTTTGAAGAGAAAAAGAATCCATCATAGCCTTATAATGCCAAAATCTCTCTTCATCCATTGAAGGTTTGAGAAATAGCATTGAGCACACATTGTATCCTTGGACAAATCTTCTACAACTTGGAGATTTCTTGGGTTTGAGGTTTGCATTCCTTTGGTTTTTGTCTTCATTTTGTAGGTCTTAGCATACGTGTTTATTTAGATTGCTTTGTTGAATGTTTAGCTTTCTTCATAATCCTTAACATTGCATTTTAGGTACTTACACATACACATGAGCATATTTACATACTAACAATGAATAAATGAACACACAATTAACAAATTGGATCGAATATCAAGTTTCATATATATCAAAATCAACAATAATTCTCTACATATTTACATGTCAACATATCTAGATTCAATGTGGCATAAGCCATCTCAAAATGTGTAATCTGACATCTCAAAATAAGAAGTTCAACTATAAATGCTTCTAGGACATCCTATTCTACTGGTGGATCATCAAAATGCAGCCTCTTTGAAGTACTCTTTGGCTCTGATGGATCCCGCATTAAACACAAAAGTGAAACCCCAAGTTAGATTAAAATTTAGAATCATAGTCCATAATAATAAATAAAATTTAAGCTAAAATTGAACTCTCATATACATCACCTCTCTGTCTCCTCTCGCAGATAGGAGAGCTAATATATGTCCTTGGTAGCATAGGAATAGTGCCACCAATGTTGACTCCTACCTGTATATGTTTGTGAACATTAGATTGATCTATGAGTTATACTATTTAATGTTAAAAACTTGGTGGAAAATATATGTTTACAAAATAATTGAATTAACATTAAAACTTACCTATGTTGAACTTTCTTTAGGGATTGTTGGCTGAGTCATTAGCGATACAAACCCTTGGTGTTCTAGCTCCCTCAAACTAGGAGTGACCTACCAAAGTCAAACAGATACTTCATACTATCATAAATTGACCATATTATATATACTTGATAGTAAAATACACACAAATAACTTTAGAAATGTATGTACCATGGGGCTATCACTCCGAATGGATATGCCTGTGACTCTATGATGACGATAGGGTCTCACAACATCATCATATGCCACTCTCTATCAAATAAACAATGTAATTTAAAAATGAGTATGCACAACTAAAAAGTATACATGTATGCATAAACAAACTAAATTATTTAATTACCTTTCATTTATCAACAACTGACACCTGTATCCCCTCACATTGCCCCCGGTGGCAACTGGTGACATTTGCATCAATATGTAAAAGATGATCATAAAAATTAGAAAACAATGTACATATACTATTATCATAATTTAAAAGGAAACCAATGAGTACATTAAAATATATGTACCGTGGAAGTGTTAATACCAAATGATATGGCCGAAAGCATTGACCCCTCCACCTATGCCATCTCCTCCTCTGTCATCAACTAAACATAAATGTAACACATAAAAAGACATAAGTGGGAAATTATTATAAGGAAATTCTACTAAAAATAAAAACAATAAAATTTAAATACAATGTAAAAAGTGAACAGTTTACCCTTACCATAATAGTGGGAGTCCATGGCTCTGTAGGCTCATTATGTATATCTCCATGAGCTAATTTAGTGTCTATAGTGTGTTGTGTAGAATCACCCCCATCAAAGCCAAAATTATATGCATCACTATCAGTCAGGGGACCAAACTGTAGATTCTTTCATATAATACAAGTGTGGGGCACACAAAAAGGTGAGCTCGTGGAGGATGTGGAAGCACCAGAAGCATCAGGATGAGGAGGCAACAATGTTGTGCTCTATGTAACTAGAAAATTACTCAAGGTGTGAATGGCTCAAATAGTCTGTAAGCTGACCTCTACACTGTGTGAGGTGGTGAAATCTTGGGAGTGGGGACATATGTGCATGATTTCACCCATTGTGCCCATGGCCTATCTTGCGGAGCGCCTAAACCTACACCATGGTTCAGCCTCATACTCTAATAATTCACCTTGTGACCGAGCAAAAATTTAGAATACAAATTTTTAATAAAATAAAATGGGACATCCAAATTTTTGTTAGGTGGTCTATCAAAAACCATCCACCAACGGTCCCAAAAGTTGTCACATATTGCACCATTTGTGCACCATTTAATTGACAACTTGGGTTTTTTAGGGTCTACTTTTAGACCAGTTTTAGGATCCACAAAAATATTAGCTATGCCATGTTTTGTTATATTTAGGTTCATGAATTGATCATAATCAAGCCCATTGTCAAACTGGGTGTGCATGGAATCCTGCCAAAGAAGTGCAACACTATGTTGTCATGTAAGTTTCTCCATGTTTTCAATAATTGAGGTCAATGTCGTAAACATGGGGCGCAATGTGGGGATATTGGCATATGTGGTTTGAAAACCTCTAAGTTCATTTATATTATCTCCTATTAGATCTTCTAAATGGTGAGGGTTTGTAATAGGTACGTCTTTTAGAGGTGGGGGATTGTTGGGAGGTGGTTCTGGATTGTTTGCACGATCATTAGGAGGGTTTTCTGATTCCATGTCTGATAACAATGAAAAAACAAATAGATAATTACAATGAATTTTTAAAAAAATACAAAAACTCATTTCTACCCTAATTTTTATATAAAAAACTATATATTTCTATTTAAAAACAATAAAAATAATAAAAATAATAAAAATTAGAAGCTTTCAATTACCTGGTAATTTAGGAAAAATCAGTTAGGGGATTTGGGAGCTGATATCCAATAACCCTAGATGCGTTCACATTTTTACAATGAAAAAATGTTGAATGCAGCTGGGTACAGAGATTTATATCTACTAGTGAATATCAAATATCTGATATTATTGGATATCCAATAATATCAGATATTCGGTTAAGCCTTTAGCTTTGGCTTTTGGCTTGGCCAAGTGTACTGACACCCAGGCCTACTAAAAAGTCAACAAATCTATTTGTTCGCTTTTGGACGAGTGAAAATAGGTTTTTTTCACATCACCACTTTTTGGCATACCATGATCCTGCACATACCCAAAACATGAAAATAACTCAAAAATCCCCCTAGCCTTTGCTAGCTACAAGGAAAAGGTAAGCCTTAAAACTTTGTCATTTGCGTACTTTAATTGTGGCTTTGGTGCTCTCAAAAATATAGTAATTAAAAACAACCTATCTTTGTTTGGAAAGTTTAGCATTAGGCCTATGCTCTTCACTTCTTTTAGTGAATCAAAATACCAAAAATGTTAAACTCTTTGATTAAGAAGAAAGGTTGAGGAAATCAAGCACATAAAATTGAAAAACCCCTTGTTTGTAGAAGTGAGTAGCAGTACTCAATTCTCTCTAGTTAGTGGGTTGGTAATTGAACCTTGTTAATTGTGTTTGGGAAATTAAGAAAGATTTAGGGATATTCTCTTCACCTTTTAGGTGAGTCAAATTCCCAAAAACTATCTCTTAACTCCATTTCCTTGCTTTAATATGAACATGCTAGATCTTTAGTTGGGCTCGCCTCGCGAGATTTGCCTTAAAAGGGCCAGTGAGAGGGACAGCCCAAAGTGGGATAAACTTTCTTTTTCTGTGACAATCTAACCCCATATAAAACAAAATGCATGCATCCTTAATGGGGTGTGTGACAAAAGGATACTAAATTTTTGAACTTCCTTGAGTAGTCCTCATGGATTGTGCAAAACTCTGACATATCGGTGGTGGGAAGCCTCTTAATATACTTGGAGGATGAAAGTTTAATATCCATTTTGAATGGAATATTGATTAAAACCTTGTTAACTTAGAAAAGACTACCTTATAGAGCCATGTTTACAAACCAATCTTGAGCTAGGTAGATTTCTTGAAGTGTCTTTTTGTGCAAAACCCGTGATAACATTCTTTCAAAATCAAACATCATTGTGTAGTGGGTAAAGAGAAACAAGTGTATTTGTGATTGTTGTGTTTGGAAAAAACATAAGACAAGTGAGAGATATCCATTCAGAAGATCAATCTTATACTTTTAAATCTCATCATTAAAATCAACAATTATCAAATCAAAAGATCAATTTGAACCAAACCTTGTTGGATGTCGGTTTCTACACGATCCCACAAACTTAGGGCATCTTTACAAGGAGATAGCACTAGCATTGCAAATGAAGTCACTGAATTTGAATACCAAAGTCTTTTCAACAATATAGATCAAGGGGATAGTCTCCCAAATTTATTTGAAAAGAGATTTGAATCAATGGATAGAAACTCTGTGTTTCATGATTACCACCAAGGAGGAAACAATAACAACACTAATAATGCTAATCAAGTTCCTAAGGAAACACTTGAAGAAAAATTTGAGAGAGAAGCCCAAGACATGGAATTTCTAGAGGTCATGGATAAATTAATAGAGAGTGATAGAGAGAAATTTTTCTTGAACCTAGCCCAAGTGGGAGTAAAGCTCCCACATGACTATGATATAGATCAACTTAAGAAGACTCAAGAAGAAGAGAACCCTATGAGTGTTATGACCAAGAAATTAAAAGCATTCCAAGAACAAATTGACTTAATAAAGAAGGTGGCTGAACCTAAGCCCTTTTCTATTGAAGCCTTGTGCCCATTCCCATTTGACAAAAGCTTAGTCATGGCACCCTTTTCTTTCAATACCATTTTTCCTATATATGATAAGTATATGGGTAAAACAAACCCGTAGGATCAGCTTTGAGAATTTTTCACCTTAAGCATTGAGTTCATGCACAACACTATGTACCTAATGATACTTTTTTTGAGGAGTTTGGGAGGACCTGCCATGGAATGGTTCTCAAAACTCCCACCAGGAATAAAGATCGACTTTTGAGGAATTAGCTTCCAAGTATGTAACCCACTACTCCTATAATATTGAGCATGAAATTATGATGCTCAAATTGTGTGATACAAAACAAAAAGATGGTGAATCCTTCTTAGGATTCCTACAAAGGTGGAGGACCATTTTTGCGAGGTACCCACGAAGCGTGCATGAGAAGGAGAAGATGGAGATATTTACAAATAATTTGAACATGGAAATGAATTATCATTTCCAACTCCAATGTCCTCCTACATTTGAAAAACTTATCGAAGATGAGATTAAAATCGAAGATGTATTGGTGAAGAGATGAGAGATAAAATTGTTCAAGGACAATAAATCCAATACCAACAACAACAATAACCATTATGTATCTAATTATGTTAATAATCAAGGGGCCAATAATCAAAATGACAAACCTAAGATATGGTTGAAAAATAATAACAAAAATCTTGTCAATGATGGAGTTGTGGAGACCCACAACTTGAAAGCCACCCCTTTTAACTTATCAAGTGGAGCTAATTCTTCATACAACGTAAATCAAACGAATAAGGCTCCATTTAACCCCAACAATTCCAATAATTCCAACAACAATTCCAACAATAATTCTTTTAATAATGTTAATGGGAATAAGCCCAAACCCTTTTTTCCCACGTATCAAAAGAGAAAATTCACCTTTCTAGGTGAACCCTTGGATAATGCATTAAGAACCTTGGTTTCTATTAAGATTATCACATTACCTGAGTTGAGACCTTATGAACCTCAAGTTAAACCCAACTGGTGGAATGATTCTCATTATTGTGAGTATCATTGAAATAAAGGTCACAAAACCAATGAATGCATGAAGTTAAAACACTTAGTGCAATATTTAATAGATGATGGAACTATCAAAGTTGAAGGGCCTCAAAATAATGAGGATCATATGGCCTTCAAGAACCCATTTCAAAATCATGAAAAGGGTGAATCATCAAATGCTAACCAAAATCAGAAAAGAGGTAATGAAAAGGTGAACTTTGCTCACACTTATGATACCATAATCAATACTCTAAGTGAAAGAGACAGTACCATAAATGTTATAGTGGTAAAGGAGAAACTAAGAGAAGCATCATCTAACATTGTCACTAGTGGGCAATCTTCTAAAATCAATCTATCCAGAAATGCTCCAAGAATTGTTCTCCCTGTGTGCTAAAATGTTGTCACACTTCTATGAGTCATTAAATTCAAGATTTCTCAAGAATGAGATCTCAAATGGCAGCTCATAGCTCTCTATTCATGGAGTGCAAGGGTTTTGATGGAGGTCCTTAGATTAGACCTAGTTTGTGCCCATGCAAGTACACCATAAAATGAGAGATTCAAAGAGGAAAAGCAAGAATGCTAATCTCCATGATCATCAAGTATGTATGAAAATGAAAGCTATTCTATATGATAACACTGCATAAAAGTAAACTAATCTATGAAAGGAAATGCTTACACAAGATTATTCTATGAAAGAAAATATGAATCTAAACTAATATGCAAGTGCAATATTAATCTAAATGGATTGCCATGGGGCATGAGAGAAGAAGATAAGAAAAGAGAAGTTTCAATGTCCAAGCTCAAGTGCTCAAATTCTCCTCCAAAATCTCTCTCCAAACCTGCATAACAATAACATAAATCTTGATCTCTAAAATCTGTATGCATAAAACCTAGATGATTAAATGAGAAGGAGAAAGCTCCTTATAAAGGATTTAGAAATAGATGGACGGTCAAGATAAAAGGAAAAAAGAAATGAGCAATGGTGGAGATTAAATCTTGGTTGATCGATGTGCTCAAGATTCTCAAGAGGCAAAATCAATGGACATGGTTAAGAGGTAAAAAGATGTGCGGAAGAGATTAAGAGGCAAAAGGAGATCCCACTCATCCTAGAAAGTGTGCATTCAATGTGTAGACAAAAAGTCTTTTTATTTTTCTTTTTATTTTGTTATTTATTTATTATTATTATCAAAGTGGTTTCCATTATTTAATTAAAAGATTTTTTATTTATTTAAAAGAGATTTTTTCTTTTAATTAAATGTGGCTTAGGATAAAGTGATTTTATTATTTAATTAAAAGATTTATTTTATTTAATTAAAAGAGAGCATGTTCTCTTAATTAAATAAAACTTAGGATAAAATGATCAAACCTTAGGAAATATTAAAATATTTGAATTAATTATGATTTGATCAAGGAAATTGATTTAAATTGAAAATATTGCAAGTATTGATTTAGGAAATTGATAAATTGATGAATGGGGGCCCAAAGTCTAGGCGGCCATTTTAGGGTGCATACATTTGCCCCTCTTTGACTAATGTGTGATCTTTATGGGAGCACATGTAGTTAAAGAATGAAGTTGAAGTGTGAGATCGATTTGGGATCACAAAATAACCCAGACATGTGATCGACGGATGAGAACACATCAGGACAAAGATAAGTTGATTGAAAAAGACAAGGCCAACACCTCTGTAGATAGGTAACTGTCAAGTCTCAAGCAAGGTTTGATTGATAGGTTTGATAAAGCTAAATCAAGGATTGAAGTTTGATAGGTACTACCCCCTCATGATCGAAATCGAAATGAGATAAAGGAGAAATAGTAAATTGATAAAGTTGATTAAATCAAACTAAAAATAAGGTTTTTGATGTAAGATGAAAGATTTAAGGATCACAGAACCAAGGTAGATCATTAAGCATGAAATATTATGCCCCAAGGTTGAATTAGAAGAAAATAAGTGGGGTGAAAGTGAATGGTGTATGCACCCAAAAATGGTCACCTAGACTTTGGGCCCCATTTATTTGATTTATCAATCCTGAATCATTTTTATCAATAAATCAATATTTTCAACAATATCAATCTCTTGATCAAATCTTAAAATTTGATCATATATTGGATTTTTATCCTATGGGCTAATCATTTATCCTAAGTCTTTATTTATTTAAAAGGAATATTTCCTCCCCTTTTAATAAATAAAAAGCCCCCACTTTTCCTCTTATCCTAAGTTGCACAAATAAAGCATTATTCATATTTTATAAAAAGGAGAAAAGCACTTTTTGTCTCATATGGACATAAAGTCAACTCTTATTTTCCTATTGGAGGATACTTGTGCACATGGATTGCTCCTCTTTCAAGCTCCACCGCTGATTAAGACTTTTTGCCTCTTAATCTCCATGGTCAATTTCACCTTATTTCTTATAAAAGGAGAGCTCTCTCTCCCCATTTGGATATACCATGTTTTTATGCTAATGTTATGCTGCAGGTTTTAGGTGCATTTGGAGCTTTTGAGGATATTGAAGACTTATTGCTTTCATCATTTAGTTGCATATTTGCTTTCATAGTTGCATGATAATGGCATTCTTAGTATAGATTTCCTTTTATGCAATAGAATAAGCTCACATAGTCTAAATAGGAAGCATTGTAATCCATTTCTATTTCCTTTCATAGATTAGTTGCATTGTACTTTCCTTTCATAGCTTAGATTGTATCCTCATTTTAGATTTGCATTGCATTGCATATTTTGATTCTTGGAGATATTGGCATTATTGCCCTTGTCTTCATTTGAATCTCTCATTGTGTGGTTGACTAGCAAGGTCACAAGTTTGTAGCTCTAGCTAAGAGCAAATTTATCATAGTCCCCTGCAACTCCATGCATAGAGAGCTATGAGCCGCTTTGTGAGGCCTCATTCTTGAGCAACCTTGCATGTAATGGTTCATAGAAGTGCACCATTTTAGTGTCTACATTTCTGGCGCCCACCGTGGGGCAGAGTAGATAGGCTTTGTCCTTTGTTTCATTGCATTTTCATCATTTTTCATCTTCTTCTTCCAAACATTCTTCATCATCTAAATCTTCTCATTCTTCTTCACCTTCCAAGTCTTATCATGACTCTTCCAGACATCATTCTCATTCTTCATCTTCTAAGTCTTATCATGATTCTTCTAAACACTATTCACATTCTTCATCTTCCAAATCTTATCATGACCCTTCTAAACATCATTCGAATTCCTCATTATCCAAGTATTCTTCTTCCACTAGGTCTTCATTTTCCTCTTCTTCAAGATCTCGTTCTTCTTCTACTTCTCCCAAGAGTCTTACTTCTCTTCAGAAGACATACCATAAAGAGCAACCTGATAGTCCTTGTGATGTCTCTTCCAAAAAGAGTGATACCCCCACCTATGATGACTATGATGACTATGATGATGGACAATTTAGCCATACCTATGATGCTTCTATTCCTAAGAGTCCTCCTCGTCGTGTGCTTAGGCTTACTAAAGGGTCATCTTATTGGGTAGATTGTGATGGGGATCCATATGATTCTGATTTTGAGAGGAATTATGATATTTGTTGTGAACAATATGATATAACTACTTCTATTGAGGAAGAGAAAGCTTTTCATGCTGATTATAAACGAAGATACTATGAGCATGTCTTGTCTAAAAACTCTCATGCTGAAAATAAAGATTGCACTCTCAAGCAAGATCATGTTAATGCTGAACCTTTGTCTTGTGATGGTTCCTTTCCATCTCCTATTTCTTCCAATGCCCACACATTTCCTAAAGCTTCCGAGCCTTCCAAATCTTTCATAAATCCTTCATCCAATGAAAGTCCTAATGCTTTTCATGCAGTTCCCTATAGTTATCCTCAAGGGCTACCTCTTAAAGAAACTCAAGCTAACCTTCACTTGGCTGCAAATACTTTCAATAATGATAAACCTAAAGAGCCTAAGCCTTTATGTGCTATAATGCCTACTTTAGCTAATCCTTCACCATCTCCTCCAAAGTCTTCCATACAATCCCAACATGCTTCCTTGTCCGTAAAAGTGGCTCCATGTCAAGAGGACTCTAAAAATGATAAAGAAAAGAATATAAATAAAGATCAAGATCAGGAACCCTCCATATCATCCAATTCTCTTCATGATGTATCTCCTCCGCTTCATGGTTCTGTTGATCCTCTATGCTCTTCTGCATTCATTCCACCATGTCCTAAGCAAGATCAAGCTACTACTTGCACCATTGAGCTTATTGATGATCAAAATAACCTTACCACACTTGCGCTTTCCAAAGATGATGTTTCCATTAAGATTATTAAAAATGGTGTTGTTACTGCTAATGTTGAGCCTATTGAAAATTAAGAAAAAAATGATGCGCTTATGCTATCCAAAGATCCTTGTCAAGATCAAAGTATTTCATCTTCTTGTTCTGCCGCTCCATATTCACTTCTATTTTCTACTCTTCCTAAGTCTTCGCAAGCTTTGAATGATCCTATCAAAGAAATTGCTCCTATTCAAGATGTGCATGATCTTGTTGAAAATTCTAATGCTCACTCTAAAGATGCTGATATCCTTGGTTGCCATATAGATGCTAATGAACTTATTGATTATCCTTTTGCATCTTCCACTTCCATCCTTGGACCTCCTCCACCAATACTAACAGCTTCATGTCTTCCTTCCATCTTGGGTCCTTATGTCCCTTCACTTTCCCCTCCTAATTATCCTAATTCATCATCCATTTTGGGTCCTTACATCCCTCCATCTCCTATCTTTCCTCAAGATCAACATAGATACATACCCTTGAATCCTTTTCATCCACCCACCCATCTAAACCAGTCGTATCATCCTTCTTCTTCCACAAGTCCCAAGTCTTTTGGAAGTAACTTGAATGTTCAATACAAGAAAAAGAAGCCATACAAGAATCCATCAAAAAAAGAAGATCACCATGTCCCCTCTAATCGACATGGATATATAAAGTCAAAAGAGATATCTAAGAAGAAAACTATAAGACAAGTATGGGTTCCAAAACCCATCATTGCAGATATTCTCTCTAAATTATTAAAAGGAAATGAAAAGCCTAAGGCTATATGGATTCCAAAATCTCTCTTGAAAGAGTCTCATGTTGAACAAAAAGTGAAATTGACATTCAAGCTTCCAAAGACTTCCACTTCATCTTTTTCCAAAAACATTCTTCCATTCCATGCGCCTGAACCACAACCTTTACTAAACATTTTCCATATTCCTTCTCGTATTCCTCCATTCACATTTGAGAATTATAACAAGCACACCAATCCTCTCTTTGAGGAGTCAGATAGCAATAATGAACCAGAATATGGTTCGTACTTGGACTAGAATATGGTTTACGTTTCCTCCATTTTTTCTGTCACCCTTCAAGGTGTGTATTGACGTTGATCTTGCCTTCTACCTTCTATCCTTTTTCCTCATTTGCCTATTCCTCCCGCGTCTTCCTTTCCCTATCAGCATCTTTAGGCATATCATTTTGAATCCTTGGCATATCATGGTTTATCCTTTCAAGGAGCATTATCTAAAAAGCTTGTCTTCTTCCAAAAAAGACAAAATTCAAAAAAATCAAAAAAAAAGAAAAGAAAAGAAAAAAAATTGAAAATGTGCCTTGGTGAAAACCTGGAAACAGGCACCTTGGTAGCAAAAGTAAAGAGAAATAAATTCATCCTATGGTGAAAACCACTCCTTTGTGGTGCCTTGGATAAGTACCATGATGAAAACCTGGTAATTAGGCATCATGCGTAGTTCTTCTACATGTTTCATCCATTCCATCTTTGATCTTGGCAATGTTGAACTATACGCGAACAATTGGCTATCTTGTGAGCTATCTTATGATGGTCTTACTTTCATTTCGTTCATTTTTAGCCTTCATATTCATTTTCCTCCATTCATTCTAGTCTTTCGCTATCCTTTTCCCCCTTGGTCTTGATCTAATAAAAAGAGTAAAACATGATGCTATGAAGCCTCTTGACATGTCTACTCCTTTGAACTGCATCCCTTCCTTCTTTTGCAGTGCACTTTTGAGGCTTATCCTATGCTATCCTTTCATTGCTTGTCCAAATGCGCTTTACATGACAATAATTTTTTTCCCAACTTGGGTACTCTTGAGGAGTTTGCCTGAGGATGTCTTCCCTTCACTCTCCTTCATTCTCATGTCTTCCATCTCTTCCGCTAGCTTGCTTATCCATCTTTTCCTCCACATTGCTAGATATTGGGACTGCACGATGTGATCTTGCTTGGGAGTTTGATGACCATTCTATCTGGGGGCATCCTTTGTATATATCTTATTGATCCTGAAAAAATACCAAAAAAATTGATATATGATGCTAAAAAAATCCTAAAAAGCATAAAAATCCTGAAAAATATAAAAAAATAAAAAAAGTTCAAAAAAATCAAAAAAAGGAAAAAATGACAAAAAAAGATTCCAAGTGGTGAAAACCTGGAAATAGGCACTACTTGAGGCCTTTGCACTCCTATTTGTTAGCATGCGTCCTCGACACCGAGCCTTTCCCTCATGCCTTGACCTTATTTGGCTTAGTCTGGAATTGGTCTTTGTCTTTGTCTAGGGGGCATAACTATTAGCATTGGTCTTTTAGGTGCGTCTGTCTCTTGGGGCATTTCACAACAGGTGTTTTCAACACCACCCCAAACAGTGTTTTTCAACACTACCCTTGCATCGAGTGTTTCTTAACACTTATTAGGTGTCTTACCCAACAGTCTCGTATGATGAGATATTTCTCACTAAGCAGTAATGATACTCAGAGTTTGACTCTATGACCAACACACACGCACTTAAACACGCAACTCACTGATGATATGATGACTTTATTTTTCTTTGTGTGCTGTCTATGAGGATTTCTTTGATGAGTGGTCTCTCCCTGAGAAGTTTTCGATAATGCATAGCTAGAAGACTAAGGGAATGAGAACATGTTTTATTTCTTTATCTGCTTGTGGGTATATTTTGTTGGTCCTACCTGTCATCAGCATTTCTGCTGGTCTTACTTGACACTATGAATTGACAAGGTATTATCCTTGATTGTTTTGCAAGTGCATGCTTCTAGTTATCCTGACTTTCATGTGTCTTGATACAAGCATAATCTCACCATATCAAATTTAGGTGATCTCACTACATCAGTCATCTTGACCTATATGTCTTTGATGCCTAAGTGAGATTCCCATATTTCATCTGATAAAGATCATATTCATATCCACATAGTTATGCTAGTGTGCATTATATGATCTCACAAAGCTACCAATAATGCTCAATGGTGATAATTAGATGTCTATAAGCGTTGTGACCTTGCAAGTCAACCACTTTCATAGTAGCTTGCATTCTTAGGTTCATCATAGCTTAGTTTTTGCATCTTGCATATGGAGAGAGCTCTCCTTTTTATCATCTACGGACTAGTTGGTCAACTGTGCTCATTTTTTTTATTCTTCTTGATCATATCTTTCATTTCTGGTCTTTCATATCACATCATTTTCTATCCATTTTCGGACTCGAAATCAAAATTTGAGTCGCGTTTTCAAGTTTTCTCATTCTTCTACGCAATTGACTGATGCTTTTGAGGCATAATTCTTTGATCTTTGATGGAATTTTTTTTCCTTTCCATGTCTTTCAAATTTTCTAGTCTTTCATTCACTCTATTTCTAGTCTTCTATTTCTATTCTTCTACTTCCTCACTGGGGCATGTTTCATTGCCTAATGGTTAACCTATTGACCCTTACCTTCGATTGTGATTTTATTATGATTTGATCAACCTTATCAATTTTCTGTCTCTCCTCTACTTGATTTTGATTTCGATTCTGAGGGGGCAGTATTTATGGGATTCTCATCCCCGATTCCTTGATTTTCCTAATTCAGACATCTTTTGTGAGCTTTCGCTCAAATTTGAGATTCTTATCTCTTACTTTGAATATGATCCCAAATTGACCTCATGTTCAAAGGCCTTTGTCTATGTTTGTCCGGATATGATCCCAAATCGACCTCATGTCCAGAATCTTTTGTTTATGTTTGTCCTGGTGTGATCCCGAATCGACCTCACATCTGAGTTGTCTTGTGATCCTAGATCGATCTCACATTTCAATTCTTCTTTGACTGCATGTGTTCCCAGATCGATCACACATTAGTCAAAGAGGGGAAAATGTATGCACCCAAAAATGGTCCCCTAGACTTTGGGCCCCATTTATTTGATTTATCAATCCTAAATCATTTTTATCAATAAATCAATATTTTCAACAATATCAATCTCTTGATCAAATCTTAAAATTCGATCATATATTGGATTTTTATCCTATGGGCTAATCATTTATCCTAAGTCTTTATTTATTTAAAAGGAATATTTCCTCCCCTTTTAATAAATAAAAAGCCCCACTTTTCCTCTTATCCCAAGTTGCACAAATAAAACATTATTCATATTTTATAAAAAAGAGAAAAGCACTTTTTGTCTCATATGGACATAAAGTCAACTCTTATTTTCCTATTGGAGGATACTTGTGCACATGGATTGCTCCTCTTTCAAGCTCCACCGCCGATTAAGACTTTTTGCCTCTTAATCTCCATGGTCCATTTCACCTCATTTCTTATAAAAGGAGAGCTCTCTCTCCCCATTTGGATATACCATGTTTTTATGCTAATGTTATGCTGCAGGTTTTAGGTGCATTTGGAGCTTTTGAGGATATTGAAGACTTATTGCTTTCATCATTTAGTTGCATATTTGCTTTCATAGTTGCATGATAATGGCATGCTTAGTATAGATTTCCTTTTATGCAATAGAATAAGCTCACATAGTCTAAATAGGAAGCATTGTAATCCATTGCTATTTCCTTTCATAGATTAGTTGCATTGTACTTTCCTTTCATAGCTTAGATTGCATCCTCATTTTAGATTTGCATTGCATTGCATATTTTGATTCTTGGAGATATTGGCATTGTTGCCCTTGTCTTCATTTGAATCTCTCATTGTGTGGTTGACTAGCAAGGTCACAAGTTTGTAGCTCTAGCTGAGAGCAAATTTATCATAGTCCCTTGCAACTCCATGCATAAAGAGCTATGAGCCACTTTGTGAGGCCTCATTCTTGAGCAACCTTGCATGTAATGGTTCATAGAAGTGCACCATTTTAGTGTGTACAAATGGAAGATAGAAGTTTGAAAGAGGTGAAAATAAATGAAGAGAAGAAAGAGAATTTATCTCAACAAAGAGAATGCCCCAAAATCAATCAACTATTTAAGATAGGATGTTTCGATTGAGATCATGAAAGAAGATAAGGAAATGAAGATCAAAATGTGATCACAGTTGATTAAAAGTCCAAAAGAAAGATGATGGAAAACCCTCTCAAAGTCCTAATGTAGCCTAAAAATGCAAATTAACATGAAGTCTAAGAATGCAAATGACATGAAAATGCAAAGTTGTACTTGCAATAGAGAAAATGCAACATAGGATTTTTTTGTTCATCATTCATTAGATAATGTTAAGGAACTTATTTTCATCATTGGGCCATTATTAACGAACATTAGAAAATCTCACAATCATCACTAGTCACAAGCACAACTATGAAGATATGAATGTGATTTATATCGGATTGGAATGTGGAAATATTCTAACATAAGCATCAAATACATAAAGGTCAAGAGGACTTCGATGTTAGCTTACCCAATTTAATGTAGCAAAACTATTCTTGCATCAAGGCATAGATGCTAGGATGACTATAAGAACGGTTGTGGAAAAATAGTCAAGGATAATGTCTCAAATCTCCTAAGTGTTTCAATGGAACAACAAGAGACACTATAGAGTTTCAAGACCACACCCACAAATAGAAAGAAAATAAAAACATGCCCCATGCCCCAAGTCCTCTAGCTATGCATCTCAGAGAGACTTATTAGACAAGGACACTCGATGCAAATCAATAATAGTCAACACACAAAGAAAATATCATGACATAGCTCAAGCATTAAGTGTTGTGTTTGAAATTTAAGTGTGTTAACTGATAAATAGTTCTGAGGATAAGGATCAAATACTTTCCAACAGGTAAGATCACATGACAAAACTAGGTAAGACCAAACTGATAAGTGTTGAAAAACACTCGATGCCAAGGGTTGTGTTGAAAAACATAATTGGGGAGTTGTTTAAAAACACCGTTTGTGAGGCATCCTAAAGACTAACACATCCAAGAGACCAAAGCTAACACATTTATGCCCCTTAAACAAAGACAATGACCAATTCCAAACTAGGGCAACAAGGACAAGGTATGATGGAGAAAGGCTAAGTGTTGAGGATGCATGCTTAGAAAGAGGGGTGCAAAGGCCTCAAGTAGCACCCATTTCCAGGTTTTCACCACTTGAATTTTATTGCAATTTTTTCTTTTTTTTTTCAAGACTTTTTTTTTAAATTTTTTTTTTTTTCCTACCAAGGCACATGTTTCCAGGTTTTCACCAAGGCACTTTTTTTTTTTGAATTTTTAATTTTCTTTTGGTATTTTTGGAATATATAATTTTTTTGGAGGTACATCAAAGCACCTATTGCTAGGTTTTCACTAACATGATCATTTTTTCAAGATATTTTCCAATTTTTAGAATTTTTGACAATATATCATTTGTTTGGATTTTTTCAGGATCAATAAGTATGTACAAAGGATGCCCCTAGACAGAATGGGCATCAAACTTCCAAGCAAGATCACATTGCGTAGTCCCATTGTCTAGCAAGGAGGAGAACAAGAAGGATTAGCAAGCTAGTGGAAGAAATGGAAGACAAGAGAATGAAGGAGAATGAAGGGAAGAAATCCTCAATGGAAAACTCCTCAAGAGTACCCAAGCTAGGGAAAAAATTGTCATGTAAAACATATTTGGACAAGCAATGAAAGGCCAGCATAGGATAAGTCACAAAAGCATAATGCAAAAGAAGGAAAGGATGCAGTCCAAAGGAGTAGACATGTCAAGAGGCTTCATAGCATCATGTTTTACTATTTTTTATTAGATCAAGACCAAAGGGGAAAATGATAGTGAAAGGTTAGAATGAATGGAGGAAAATAAATATGAATGCTAAACATGAATAGAATGAAATCAAGATTATTGTAAGATAGCTCACAAGATAGCCAAATGTTTGTGTATAGGTCAACATTGTCAAGATCAAAGAGAGAAGACGAACTGGATGAAATATGTAGAAGAACTATGCATGATGCTTGATTGCCAGGTTTTCATCATGGTACTTATCCAAGGCACCACAATGGAGTGGTTTTTAGCATAGGACAAATTTAATTCTCTTTAATTTTTCTACCAAGGTGCCTGTTTCCAAGTTTCCACCAAGGCACATTTTTAATTTTTTAATTTTTTTTTGTTTTCTTTTTGAATTTTTCTATTTTTTTGAATTTTTTTTTAGGAAGAAGGAAAGATTTTTAGATAATTCTCTTTGAAAGGATAAACCATGATATGTCAAGGATTCAAAATGATATGCTCAAAGACGCTGATAAGGAAAGGAAGATGGAAGAGGAAAAAATGGAGGATAAGGTTTTATGTAAAGCGAGTGAGGTTGGAAGATAGGAGGAATAGGTAAATGAGGAAAAAGGATAGAAGGTAGAAGGATAATGAATGGAAGGATTATGAAAGGGTAGATGGAAAGGAAGGCAAGATCAACATCAACACACACCTTGAAGGGTGGCAAGATGATGGAGGAAACGTGAATGAAGGAATACGTGAAGGAATATGGTGAATGGATAGTAGAGGTTGTGGTTTAGGCACATGGAATGGAAGAATGTTTTTGGAAGAAGATGAAGTGGAAGCATTTGGAAGCTTGAATCTAAACTTCACTTGTTTCTCAACATTAGACTCTTTCAAGAGATACTTTGGAATCCATATAGCTGTAGGATTTTCATTTCTTTTTGATGATTTAGAGAGAATATCTTCAATGATGGATTTTGGAACCCATACTTGTCTTGTAGTTTTCTTCTTAGATATCTCTTTTGACTTTATGCCTCCATGTCAATTAGAGGAGACATGGTGATCTTCTTTTTTTGATGGATTCTTGTAATGATTCCTTTTTTTATATTGAACATTTAAGTGACTTCCAAAAGACTTGGGACTTGTGGAAGGAGGATATGATTGGTTTAGATGGGTATGTGGATGAAAAGGATTCAAGGGCATGCATCTATGTTGATCTTGAGGAAAGATAGGAGATGGAGGGACGTAAGGACCCAAGATGGATGATGAATTAAGAGAGTTAGGAGGGGAAAGTGAAGGGACATAAGGGCCCAAGATGGAAGGAAGACATTAAGCCCTTAGTATTGGTGGAGGAGGTCCAATGATGGACGTGGAAGATACAAAAGGATAATCAATAATTTCATCAACATCTATATGACAACCAAGGAAATTAGCATCTTTAGAGTGAGTATTAGGATTTGCAATAGGATCATGAACATCTTGAATAGGAGAAACTTCTTTGATAGGATTGTTCAGAGCTTGAAAAAATTTAGGAAGAGTAGAAAGTGGAAGTGAACATGGAGTGGTAGATCAAGAAGATGGAAGACTTTGATCTTGACAAGGAGCTTTGGATAGCATAAGCATATAATTTTTCTCTTGATTTTCAATAGGCTTAACATTGGAAGTAACAAAACTATTATTAATAACCTTAATGGAAGTATCATCTTTGGAAAGCGCAAGTGTAGTAAGGTTATTTTGATTGTCAATAAGCTCAATGGTGTAAGTAGTAGCTTGATCTTGTTGGAAACAATTGTCTGAAGGAAATTGCTACTCAATTATGTATTGTCTTTGATGTGACACAATGTCATAGTCCGCAACAACCAATTACTACCGAGCTCAGTCAGTCTACCAGACAGGAATATTAGTGCTTACCGAGTCCACTCGGTTACCAAAGAAAAGTTAGTGTTTACCGAGTTCAGTCGGTCACCAAAGAAAAGTTAGTGTTTACCGAGTTCAGTCGGTCACCAAAGAAAAGTTAGTGTTTACCGAGTTCAGTTGGTCACCAAAGAAAAGTTAGTGTTTACCGAGTTCAGTCGGTTATCGAAGGTAAAGGATTGTCGGTGTTTACCGAGTTCCCTCGGTCTCTGAAAGATTATAGAAAGTTATGGTCACTGAGCACTGTCGGCCCTTGAAGGATTTTTGCAAATAGAGTTTGCTTAATTCAGCCGACTGTTATACTAAATAATGTCTAAAATCATATAAATAAAAGGTCAAATGTGAAAAATGGATAAGAGATATAGCAAAAGATTTACAGAAAGAAAGACAGGAAAGGTGTGTGCGAATTTGTGAAGGATGTTTAGATATCCTTGAGGTGCAGCACAGATTTATACGATCAGGAAGGATCACACATATGTAGAACAGAGATCTGTAATCAACAAGACAGTTGCATTATTATACAGGTCATTTCTTCATTGTTACCTTCTTATCATTGTAACAGTGAATTCTAAATCTCTTAACCGAGTTGGTTTAACAACCATATTGTAAATCCTCTAACAAGGTGACAATTCCATTGAATTGTTTTCAAGACCTCTTACCAGGCCACTCCTAGCAGGGTGTTTTAAATCCTCTAACAAGGTCACACCTAACAGTGTGTTTTGTAACCTTTTACCGGGTTGGCTTCTAACCGGGCATCACTTCAAAAAAGTGAAAATCAGTATCTAGATACATTGGTGGTTTTTCCCATATTGGGTTTCCACATTAAATCTTGTGTCTCTTGTGTTCTTAATTGCTATCTTAATCATACACCAGTGCTGATGAATATCTAAAAGATAATTTTTCTATACTTTCTGCATCTTCAAAATTACTGCAATCTATTTACTGAGTGCTAATACAGATAACATTGTTAAGATATCCTAAGGGATCTGGAAAGAATTAATTGTGAAGAAATTTATGGTTGACTGATTCACCCCCCCTCTCAGTCACTTCATCCATATTCCATCAATTGGTATCAGAGCTTTTGGTGCTTGCAGGAAGGGTTTCAAAGACCTAAGCTAAAGATCAGGATGTCTTACAAGAGGGAAATTCCAAAGCTCAATAGAGATAACTTTTCAGCATGGCAAGGTCTCATGCGACTTCATCTGGCCTCCATTGGTGATTCAGGATGCAAATACATTGATGAAGAATACACAATTCCTAATGGCGCATTAACTGTTGAAGACATTGCAGATAAAAAGACTCACAACACCATGATGATAGACATTGCATCTGCTCTCAGCTATGAAGAATTTGATGATATTAAAGACTGCACTACTGCATATGAAATGTGGATGGCATTGAAGAAAATATATGGTGGTGATGCAAATGTGAAAAGAGCCAAAGCAGAAAGCCTAAGAGGATAGTTTGACAAGATGAATATGAAGGAAGATGAAAACATTGCAAAATATGTTGAAAGAATCAAAGCAAGTGTAAGTGCAATTAGAGCTTCTGGAGGAACAATCTCAGATGAGACTGTTATAAGTAAGGTACTCAGAACATTACTCCCTATCTATGCAATAAGAGTATCAGCTATTCAAGAAAGAAGATGTGAAACAAACCACAATATAACTTTGGATGCTTTAGTTGGAAGATTGACAGCCTTTGAATTAGACAACTATGACAACTATGTTCCTAGTTCCAAAAATATCGAATCAGCATTTGAGGCCAAGGTTTCACTAAAGAAGAACAAGAAAATTAAAGAAGTTCAGTCAGAAAGTGAAGAAGTATCAGAAGAAAGTTCTGATAGTGATCTTGAAATTGTAGAAGCATTACTTGCAAAGAAGTACTCTAGAGGGAAAGGTAAGTATAAAGGTAAAACTCCTTTAATCTATTTTTCATGTGAAGAAATTGGACATATTGCAGCTAGGTGCCCAAACAAGCAAGTCAAGGAAGAAAAGAGAAGTCACAAGTACTATGGCAAAAAGAATTTCAAGTCATACAAGGATAAAGGTAAGAAATCATGTTTTATGGCTAAAGATTCTGATGATAGTGAAGAAGAAATTGTTTTTATTGCTATAAAAGATGAATCTGATGATGATGAAGATAAAATGGCACTTATTTCTCATATAAGCAAAGATGATATATGGATAATAGACAGCGGATGTTCACACCACATGACTAGTGACAAGACAAAATTTGAATATCTAGAAGACTGTGATAGTGGTAATGTAAGATTTGGAAACAATGAACCTTGTTGTATAAAAGGAAAAGGAAGAATCTCATTAACCAAAGAACTCATATGTGATAATGCTTATTGGGTTGAAGGACAAAAACATAATCTTCTAAGTGTAGCACAACTAATCAACACTGGTTTCAAGGTTGAATTCATGAATGGTCAAGCGAGACTGCTGGATGAAAAAGGAAAACTCATTGGATCAGGCAAACAAACAAAAGGTAACTTATTTTATCTTGATCTCAGTGAATATTCATGCTTTATTGCTCAAATAGAAGAAAGTTGGCTATGGCACAAAAGGTTATGTCATGTGAATTTTGATAACATGATAAAAATAAGCAAATTCAAGAAGGTTAGAGGCATTCCTACTTTGAAGAAACCTGACACTGGTCTATGTAAGAATTGTCAGATTGGCAAAATGAGTAAAACTAGTTTCAAGAGTAAGAACTATCAGTCTAAAGAAATTTTGGAAATTGTGCATATTGATTTATGTGGACCTATTGGAATACAAAGCTATACTGGAGATAAATTCTTTATTCTTTTCGTTGATGATTATTCTAGAATGATGACTGTTATGTATTTAAGAGAAAAATCAGAAGCATTTGAAAAGTTCAAATGGTACTTAGCAAGAGTAGAAAAGGAAACAGGGAAAAGATTGAAATGCTTAAGATCAGACAGAGGTGGTGAATTCATCTCCCATGATTTTAACAACTTTTTCATTGAAAGAGGAATCAAAAGACAGGTATCAGCTCCTAGAACTCCTGAGCAGAATGGAATAGCAGAAAGAAGAAACAGATCTATTATGGATTGTTCAAGGACTCTAATGATAGAAAAGAACATCGCTATAAAGTACTGGAAGGAAGCTATCAGCATTGCAGTTCATACCTTGAACCGAGTACAATTGAAGAAAGACACATTCAAAACTCCTTATGAATTCTGGTATGGCTATAAACCCAATGTAAGTTACATGAAAATATTTGGTAGCAAGTGTTATATCTTAAAAGAATCCAGAAGAAATAAATTTGATGTGAAAAGTGATGAAGGAATATTCCTAGGATATTCTAGCAAAAGCAAGGCATACAAATGTCTGAACTTATCTACTCACAAAGTCATAGAAAGTATACATGTAAAATTTGATGAGTTTGCAGAAAAGACTGAAGAAGAAAGCAAAAGGGAACCTGAGAACTACAGAAGATTCGTTTACATTGAACCTGAAACATTGGCAGGCTCAACTATCAATAAGGAAACTATATCTACCGAGCCGAGCACAGTTACCGAGTCACAAACCGAGTCACAGGAAGAAGTTCAAACCGAGTCACAGGAAGAAATTCAGACCGAGTCTCATCCTAAAGTTACCGAGCAAATATCTACCGAGCCCGAGCAACCTGAAGAAGAGATCCTAGAAGACAAAAGCATGAATCATTCAAAAGGCAAGGAACCTATACTAGCCAAATATGTCAGAAGACATCATACACCAGATCAAATCATTGGAAACAAATCAGATGGTACTATGACAAGAAGCAAGCTAAAAGGTACATGTCTGCTTACTGACTTTGAACCTAGAAATATCAAAGATGCATTGGAAAATGAAAGTTGGATTGAAGCAATGAATGAAGAATTAGAACAAATACAAAAGAACAAAACTTGGACTCTTGTACCTAGACCTAAAGATAAGAATGTAATTGGAACAAAATGGGTATTCAGGAATAAGCTGAATGAAGATGGTCAAGTATCTAGAAACAAAGCTAGACTGGTATGTAAAGGTTATTCTCAAGAAGGTATAGATTATGGAGAAACTTTCACTCCTGTTGCAAGATTAGAAGGTGTAAGAACTCTACTTGCTTATGCAGCACACAAAGGATTTAAGGTATATTAGATGGATATAAAATCTGCATTTCTCAATGGAATTCTTGATGAAGAAGTCTACATTGAACAACCCAAAGGTTTTGTTGATCCAGATAAAAAGGACATGGTCTGCAGGTTACACAAAGCATTGTATGGTTTGAAACAAGCTCCTAGAGCATGGTATGAAAGACTCCATAACTATTTGATTCAGATTAATTTCAAAAGAGCTAATGATAACAGCAATCTATATATTAAAGAAGAACCGGATGACAAAATTGTATTGGCAGAAATATTTGTAGATGATACTATATTTACAGGGAATAAGGATCAGTGCAAAGAATTTTTAGGACAAATGAACAAAGAATTTGAAATGTCTATGTTTGGTTTAATAAAATTCTTTGTTGGTCTTCAAATTCAGCAAAGCAAGAATGGTATATACATTACTCAATCAAAATACATTAAGGAAATACTTAAGAAGTTTGGCATGGAAGATTCAAAACCAGTTGGTACACCCATGTGTACTGGACTGAAACTTACCAAAATTAATGATTTAAAAGAAGTTGATCAGACCCTATACCGATCTATGATTGGAAAATTGTAGTATGTAGTACATACAAGACCTGATATTGCCTTAGCAGTCGGTATAGTAGCTAGATTCTCAACAAAACCTAAGGAAAATCACATGATGGCAATCAAAAGAATCTTAAGATACTTAAGAGGAACTGAAGAATATGGTTTGTGGTATAAATTTGGAGGCAATCTAGACTTAAAAGTGTTTACTGATGCTGATTAGGCAGGAAACATTGATGACAGAAAAAGAACAAGTGGTGGAACATTTTTTCTTGGAAAAAGATTGGTATCCTGGACTAGTAAAAAGCAGAATTGCACATCTCAATCCATAGCTGAAGCAGAATATGTTGCTGCTGCAGTAAACTGTTCAAATATTGTTTGGTTTAAACAGCTATTAGAAGGTATGAAGGTTGAAATCAAAGAACCAGTTATTATATTTTGTGACAATACCAGTGCAATAAACATTTCTAAGAATCCAGTGATGCATTCCAAAACCAAGCATATTGCTATTAAATATCACTTTGTTAGAGAATTGGTGCAGGATAAGGAAATCAGATTAGAATATATTCATACAAAAGAACAGATTGCAGAAATTTTTACCAAACCATTACCTAAGGATGCATTTTTGTATCTAAGAGGTAAGTTAGGGGTCATTCCCCTATCCGAGGCTCACTAAATACAGTTTTAGTGATGCATCAACCAGAAAATGATTGAAAATCAACCAGTTGATGCAGCATATTCAAGGAATCATTGCATATGAATTAGTACTTGAGGTACATTAATTTACACCGGTAATTTGTGAATTGTCTTTGGCATGTGTTGTCAAAGAGGGAGTGTTTGCTATGTCTTTGCTATTACTTCAAGAAATTTTCAATAGTCAGAAGGAAGAATTTTCAAGATACAGGAAGTTTACTAACAGAGGGAGATTTGAATCTGAACCGAGCTAACTCTTTCAAATTTCTTATGATATGACATATTGTGTTGCCATCAATGCCAAAGAGGGAGATTGTTGGAAACAATTGTCTAAAGAAAATTGCTACTCAATTATGTATTGTCTTTGATGTCACACAATGTCATAGTCCACAACAACCAATTACTACCGAGCTCAATCGGTCTGCCAGACAGGAATATTAGTGCTTACCGAGTCCACTCGATTACCAAAGAAAAGTTAGTGTTTACCGAGTTCAGTCGGTCACCAAAGAAAAGTTAGTGTTTACCGAGTTCAGTCGGTCACCAAAGAAAAGTTAGTGTTTACCGAGTTCAGTCGGTCACCAAAGAAAAGTTAGTGTTTACCGAGTTCAGTCGGTCACCAAAGAAAAGTTAGTGTTTACCGAGTTCAGTCAGTTATCAAAGGTAAAGGATTGTCGGTGTTTATCGAGTTCCCTCAGTCTCTGAAAGATTATAGAAAGTTATGGTCACCGAGCACTATCGGGCCTTGAAGGATTTTTGCAAATAGAGTTTGCTTAATTCAGCCGACTGTTATACTAAATAATGTCTAAAATCATATAAATAAAAGGTCAAATGTGAAAAATGGATAAGAGATATAGCAGAAGATTTACAGAAAGAAAGACAGGAAACGTGTGTGCGAATTTGTGAAGGATGTTCAGATATCCTTGAGGTGCAGCACAGATTTATACGATCAGGAAGGATCACACATATGCAGAACAGAGATCTGTAATCAGCAAGACAGTTGCATTATTATACAGGTCATTTCTTCATTGTTACCTTCTTATCATTGTAACAGTGAATTCTAAATCTCTTAACCGAGTTGGTTTAACAACCATATTGTAAATCCCCTAACAAGGTGACAATTCCATTGAATTGTTTTCAAGACCTCTTACCAGGCCACTCCTAGCAGGGTGTTTTAAATCCTCTAACAAGGTCACACCTAACAGTGTGTTTTGTAACCTTTTATCGGGTTGGCTTCTAACCGGGCATCACTTCAAAAAAGTGAAAATCAGTATCTAGATACATTGGTGGTTTTTCCCATATTGGGTTTCCACGTTAAATCTTGTGTCTCTTGTGTTCTTAATTGCTATCTTAATCATACACCAGTGCTGATGAATATCTAAAAGATAATTTTGCTATACTTTCTGCATCTTCAAAATTACTGCAATCTATTTACCGAGTGCTAATACAGATAACATTGTTAAGATATCCTAAGGGATCTGGAAAGAATTAATTGTGAATAAATTTATGGTTGACTGATTCACCCCCCCTCTCAGTCACTTCATCCATATTCCATCAGATCTTTCTTAGGAGAAGACTTAAGACATGGTAGAATGAATGAGAAAGGGTGTAGAGGATCAGAAGAACCATGAAAGAGATAAGACACATCATGAAAAAGATTGGATGAAATGGAGGGTTCTTGATCTTGATCTTTCTTTATGTTCTTTTATTTATCATTTTTAGAGTCCTCTTGACATGGAGCCACTCCTAAGGAAAAGGAAGCATGTTGGAATTGTATGGAAGACTTTGGAAGAGATGGTGAAGGACTAGTTGAAGTAGGCATTATAGCATATAAATGCTTAGGCTCTTTAGGTTTAGCATTATTGAAAGTATTTTCAGCCAAGTGAAGGTTAGCTTGATTTTCTTTAAGAGGTAGCCCTTGAGGACAACTATAGGGAATCGCATGAAAAGTATAAGGACCTTTGTTGGATGAAAGATATATGAAAGATTTGAAAGACTTGGAAGCTTTAGGAAATGTATGAGTATTAGAGGAAGTAGGGGATGAAAGGGAACCATCACAAGACAAAGGTCCATCATTAAAATAATCTTTCTCAAGAGTGTAATCTTTATTTTCAGCATGAGAGCTCTTAGAGGAGAGATTCTTATAGTATTTACATTTATAATCAGCATGGTAAGTTTTCTCTTCCTCAAGTGAAGTAGATGTATCATCTAGGTATTGTTCACAGAAATAATCAAAGTCTCTTTCAAAATCAGAATCATATGGATCAGCATCATGATCTATCTAATGTGACAATCCATTTCCAGTAAGCATGAGAACATGACTAGGAGGACTCTTATGAATAGAGGTGTCATAGGTATCACTACATTGTCCATCATCATAGTCATCAAAGATGGGAATATCACTCTTTGTGGAAGAGGTATCACAAGGGATATCTTTTAGCTCATCATGGTATGTCTTGAGATGAGGAGGAAGACTCTTGGGAGAAGTAGAAAAGGAATGAGATTGTGAAGAATAGGAAAGTGATGAGCAATATGATATCCCTTGGTTGATATCCAATGTTTTTCCAATCATGGAACTAGTCCTAGCAAATAAAAATTTAGTTGCACTATGATTCTTAGTAACGGTTTGACTCTACAACTTTTGTAATCTTAAGAGGGTGAACTCCAATCTAGGTGCATCGGGGTTTTAACACATTCCAAGAATTTAGTCAATCGAAGATGCTGAGGAGATCTGATAGCCCAACAAGAAACTACACCCATGGAGATTTCTTCCATAAGGACATTTATATAGCGGTTGTTTCTACCACAATGAAAATGGCTATTACCACTTGAGGTTCCTTCCATGTGGTTTACCCAATAAAGGGAATGTCCACTATGGTTAACCCTCTCTAACAAGGTGACTCACAAAAAGGACCACATGGGGACTTGGTTTAGATTTAAGGATCTCAGTTTCTGATACTACTCAAAAAGGGAGTAGAGAATAATCCTCTAGCCTCTTCACTTCACCCAAACATAGCAAGAAAATTCAGTGACATGCTAATATTGAAACCAGCTCACCAAGGTTCATGATGTCAACAACAATGTCTACCGAGCTCTCTAAGTGGATCCTAGAGAGAATGTACCGATCAATGTTGAGGACCAAACCAAGTAAGATCGTGAGATAGTAACAATATCCTCCCTACCTACAAGGGGTTATATCCTCAAGAAGAGCTTCACAAGAAGCCCACTCTCTCAAGAACACCAAAAATAGTGTTCATAGAGCCTAATTACTATGTGAAACATATATGCAAGAAAGTGAATCTATGTTCTTTTTAGGGCCCAAAATTGAAGTGTGATCTATGAAAGTAATAAAAACTCAAGCTAGAGACATGAGAGATTCATTTTAATTTCTAAAATCCAAATGTTATAGATATTCAACAAAATACCTCAAGTCCAATGCAACGTGCTTAGTAGATTTTTGTTGAGCTTTTTTTTGTGCAAGCAAGCCATGAACTCTCCAACAAGCAAACTAGATATGAAATGTATATCCAACTTATGCAAACCCTAGGGTTATATCTAAAAATCAATTGTTAGGAGAAATAATAGCTAGCAAATAATCCAAATGACAATTCATATCATGCATTGAACAATGAAAAATAAGTGCATACTCATCACAAAATTTTATTTCTTTGCATTTGACCTAGTCAACAAGATTTATTTTTTTGACATGATTTTGGCCACAAAAATAGAAATGCAAAATAGATATCTTTCCAAAAATGTAAAAATTTCAGAAAAATCTCTTCATTTGTGCCCTAGAGACCCATTTTACCAAAATAGACCACTTTTTGTAAATCAATTATTTGAGCTATGATATTACATCTAGATTTAAAACACAAAGAATGGACCCATTGTAGAATTTAAAGATATTTCCGAAAATGTAAATAGTTCTAAAAAATATGCTAATTTGCGCCGAAAATTAATTTTTTATGAAAAATCAGGAAAAAATTATTAAAAATTGAAAATACCTCAGAAAATTCTAAATTTTTTATTGGAGCTTCTCTGATATGTCTCCAACCTGTGAAAAACATTTCAGATAAAAAATACAAGCCGATTGGGAGATATAATCAAATCTTTGAAAATCTAGGGTTTTAGTCTCCAAGCAAATCTGCACAAGGGGGTTAGCTCCAAAAAATAAGCAAAAAAAATATGTAAAGGTGGGTTGCCCCATGGTGGGCACCAAAAATGTGTGATAAAATATTGTCACACTTCTATGAGTCATTAAATCTAAGATTGCTCAAGAATGAGATCTCAAGTGGCAGCTCATAGGTTTCTATTCATGGAGTGCTAGGGTTTTGATGGACACCCTCAGATTAGACCTAGTTTGTGCCCATGCAAGTACACCATAAAATGAGAGATTCAAAGAGGAAAAGAAAGAATGATAATCTCCATGATCATCAAGTATGTATGAAAATGAAAATGAAAGCTATTCTATATGATAACAATGCATAAAAGTAAACTAATCTATGAAAGGAAATATGAATCTAATCTAATATGCAAGCGCAAGATTAATCTAAATGGATTGCCATGGGGAATGAGAGAAGAAGACAAGAAAATAGAAGTTTCAATTTCCAAGCTCAAGTGCTCAAATTCTCCTCCAAAATTCCTCTCCAAACTTGCATAACAATAACATAAATCTTGATCTCTAAAATCTGTATGCATAAAACCTGGATGATTAAATGAGAAGGAGAGAGCTCCTTATAAAGGATTTAGAAATAGATGAATGATCAAGATTAAGAGGGAAAAAGAAATGAGCAATAGTGGACATTAAATCTTGGTTGATCCATGTGCTCAAGATTCTTAAGAAGCAAAATCAATGGACATGGTTAAGAGGCAAAAAGATGTGTGGAAGAGACTAAGAGGCAAAAGGAGATCCCACTCATCTTGGAAAGTGTGCATTCAATATGTAGACAAAAAGTCTTTTTCTTTTTCTTTTTATTTTATTATTTATTTATTATTTTTAGCAAAGTGGTTTCCATTATTTAATTAAAAGATTTTTTATTTATTTAAAAGAGATTTTTTCTTTTAATTAAATGTGGCTTAGGTAAAGTGATTTTATTATTTAATTAAAAGATTTATTTTATTTAATTAAAAGAGAGCATGTTCTCTTAATTAAATAAAACTTAGGATAAAATGATCAAACCTTAGGAAATATTAAAATATTTGAATTAATTATGATTTGATCAAGGCAATTGATTTAAATTGAAAATATTGCAAAGCATTGATTTAGGAAATTGATAAATTGATGAATGGGGGCCCAAATTCTAGGCGACCATTTTAGGGTGCATACACTACCCTACCAAAACATATCTTCATCATCAAAGCAATATAACTTGGTGGATCAATTACAAAGGACTCCCGCTCAAATTTCAATCTTAGAGTTGCTCAAATTATCACCTATGCATAAGGAAATTCTAGAGAAAGCTTTAGTGGAAAGCAATGTGTTGTTAAAATTAGATGTGGACAAGTTTCAAAATATGGTGGGATGCCTCATTCCTCCTCATTTCTTATCATTTTCAGAGCAAGATGATATGTCGTTGAACCACTCCCATAATTTAGATTTGCAGATAGAGGTCCTTATTCACAAACATAGAGTGAAAACAATACTTATTGATAGAGGAGCTGGTTTGAACATTTGTTCCCTAAACTTGGTAAGATCCCTAGGATTTTATGAGGAATCTATTGATTCAAATAAAAAAATAATGATCAAAGCCTATGATGATGAAGAACAAGCATCTAAAGGATTCATAATACTTCCCATTAGAGTTGGTCCTATGTAAAAGGAAACTATATGCCAAGTGTTATATTTAATGTTAACCTACAATATCTTGTTAGGGAGGCCATGGATCCATGAAATATAGGTCTTACCTTCTACTTATCACAAATGTCTAAAGTTTCCTTATCTAGGGCAGGAAATAATGGTAAGTGGGGACTCAAATCCTTTTCAATATTGTAACAACATCAAGCCTATTAATGACTCTCTAGTCCTGCACAATACAGAGGGGTCTATACCTAATCAAAAGGATCAAGGTCAAAGTTCTAAAGATATCTCGTTATTAAAGGAAAAAGAAAAGATAGAAAAGGAAATTGTTGTTGAAGACATCTCAAGACCCAGTAACCTATCTACATTGACTAAGGGAAAAGAGAAGGTTAGTGAGGATAATATTATTGAAAAAATGAAAGAAGATCAAACCAAATCTATTGAAGTGTATACCAAGGAATCTCATTATTAGAAAATGGATCAAATGATGAAGAATTTTGATAAACAATGCAAACTAAAGAAAAAAGGAGTAGGCGAATACTCACTATCCATGATCAACTTTCCATTATCATCTAAGCCTTATGGAAGACCATCAAATCTACCCCATAAATACAATGATAAGTTTTTAAGAGCAAATACCTCTTCATTTATGGAGGAGGATGATAATGAGATCCTAAAGTGGCTTTACAAAGATGAAGAAACAAGTGCACATGTAAAACATATTAAAAATATAAGCATTCCCACACATCAATATGGTAAAGGATTTCAAATCATGCAAAAGATGGGGTGAAAAGGCCAAGGAACTTTGGGCATGAAGAATGAAGAACTCATTAAACCTATAGAAATGGCATGGAGAGATAGCAAGGAGAAGACAAGATTAGGGCACCTTGAAAAAGGGTACACTCAAAAGAACTATCCCAAAATTTATGATCAGATATTGCAATTAGAATCCCATAGTGATGAAGATTCTAATCAATGGGAATGGGACTCATTTTCAAGTGAGTCATGCCATGATAAGGAGGTAGATTTTATTCATACCTATACTTCTAGCAAAGAGAAAGATCAAATAGAGGAACCAAATCAGAAGCAAGCCTCTAGTTCAAATCAAGTGATCGTAGAGAATCCTCAAATTCAAGAAATTGAAATAAATCAATGGGTAGGTAAACCCTATGTACCTTCATGGAGACCTTCTATGGAGGAATCAAATGTTAGGATTAATCCACATGATTTTTATCCAATAAAAAAACCTTAGAGGATTCTAGCGAGGAGGACTTTGACCCTACTTCTTTAGAACATTTAGAAGAGGCACATGTCATAGACTTGAATGATACAATGTATCAACCATCAAATGAGGTCTTATCCCTAAATCCCATCGAGCCAAGCCAAAGTGTTGATCCTTTAAATCTCATATACCTTGAATTAATCAAGTGGGATTCCATTGAACCAACCATCCTCCCAACCTTTTTGAATGACAACGTGGTGTCCCAATATCTCAATGCGGTTGAACCTTCTTCTACTATGGAATATCATGAGGAAATGATAACGGGGAGCATCCAAAATTTCAATCCACCTAAAAATGCAAAAAAACAAAAAAAAAGTAAAAAAGGAAAAGGATCTAATGTTAAAAACCACATGGTGGCAGCATTAGATCGAAAAGAAAAAGAAATAAAGGATGTTTCCAATGGTGAAAACCCAAATGAGGTACCTAATGAAGGAAGTTTCGATGCTCTACCTGAACATTATGAAGAAAGATCTCCAATTTTGATAGAGCCTCCAGAAAAGATAAACATTGGATCAGAAACTAAGCCAAAGATCATATATCTAGCAGCATCATTATCTAGCAAAGAGAAAAAAGAATTCATCAAATTCTTCAAGGAAAAACAAGTCAACTTCACATGGTCTTATGATGTTATGTCCGGCTTAGATCCAAACTTGATCATGCACCATCTAAACATCAAAGAAGGAGCAAAACTAGTCAAACAAAAGCTAAGAAAGATGCATCCGCATATACTCTTGCTAGTAAAAGTGGAATTGGAGAAATTGATAAAAGTGGGATTTATCAGTTTCATTGATTATGCCCAATGGACTTCAAATATAGTGCCAGTTTCAAAAGCAGATAAGTCCATTAGGATCTGCACAGATTTCAGAGACTTAAACTTGGAGTGTCCTAAAGATAATTTTCCCCTTCCAAGTATAGTGGCTATAAAAAAATAAAGCTAGCACCTAGAGATCAAGATAAAACATCCTTCACATGTGCATGTGAGACTTTCTACTAGAATGTCATGCCTTTTGGTTTGAAGAATGCCAGAGTGACCTATCAACGAGCAATGACCACTATATTCCACAACATGATGCATAAGTTCATGGATGACTATGTAGATGAAATATTAGAAAAATATCATTCAAGAAAGGAGCATCTACCAATTCTAGAGAAAACCTTTGCCAGATTAGAAAAATTTAAAGTAAGGCTTAATCCAAAAAAGTGTGCATTTGGAGTCCAATTAGGAAAGTTACTAGGATATATTGTATCAACGAAAGGCATATAAGTGGATCCTGCTAAAGTCAAAGCCATCATGGAGATGGAAGCACCTCAAAACATAAGCCAAATGAGGTCATTACAAGGAATAATTCAATCAATTAGGAGGTTCATATCCCAACTAGTAGAAAAATGTCACAACTTCACCCAATTACTCCATAAAGATACAATTTTCAAATGGGATAGAAAATGTGAAGAAGCCTTCAAAATGTTAAAGAAATACCTCATGAATTGTCCAATTTTGATGCCACCAATAAGAGGAAAGACTTTGATCCTATATATTTTAGTGACTAAGCATTCATTAGGGGCACTTTTGGCGCAAGAAGATGAAACAAGAAAAGAGAAGGCTATCTACTACATAAGTAGATCTTTGGTCAAGTACGAGTTGAGTTCTACACATTCATAGAAAGGGCATGTTTGGATGTGGTTTTTTCTTCACAAAAGCTATGCCACTATATGTTATCTCATAAGATAAGGCTCATTGCAAAGATAGATCCTCTAAAATATCTACTTAGCAAAACAACACTAAATGGAAGGCTAGCCAAATGGGTTATGGTGTTGAGTGAATTTGACATTGAGTATGTAGACCACAAATCTATTAGAGGGAAAGTCATTGCTGACCAACTAGAAGAATCACCACTACAAGATGATCATCTGATTCAAGTAGAATTCCCAGATTCTGAGATTGTGAATATAGAAGCAAAAACATGACAACTATACTTTGATGGTTCATACACACAACATGGATCAGGAGTAGGCATACTCTTGATAACTCTGCAAGGGTCCACAATTCCAAAATCTTATAAATTTCTATTTCCATGCACCAATAACATAGCAAAATATGAAGCCTTAGTCATCGGCATAAAGTTGGCTTTGGAATGGAAGGTGACAGAACTAGAGGTCTATGGAGATTCCCAACTAGTCATTAACTAGATTAATGATGAATATCAGACCAAAGATGACAAGTTGGTGCCCTACAAAAACATGGTAGAAAATCTTAAAAAGTACTTCACTCTCATTACATTTGAGCAAGTACCACAAGAGAAAAATAAAGTAGCAGATGCTATGGAAACTTTGGCATCACTTCTACAAATACCAAATCAAAGTGCTCGATATGAATTCTTTGTAGAAGAAGTGGCACAACCCACATTTGACCCTACCCATCCTCATACTATTTTCCTATTAACTAGACATGAATCACCTTGGTATGGAGCCATTTAACTTACCTAAAAGACCAAATCCTACCAATGGACGAAACTAGAAATCAAAAGAAAAGCTTCATCCACAAAGCCGCTCGATATACCTTAATATCTGAAACATTATATCGTAAGAGTCTAGATGGAATGCTTCTTATATTTCTAGAGGAAGAGGAATCAAATGTAGCCTTGCGAGAAATCCATGAGGGAATTTTTGGGTCACATTTAAATGGATTAAACCTAGCTAATAAACTTCTTAGGATAGGATATTTTTGGCCTACGATGGAGAAAGACGCTTGCCGCTTTGCTAAAACTTGTAGAAAGTGTCAATTTCATGGAAACCTGATACATGTTCTTGCACAAGAGCTTCCTCCAATGACCACACCTTGGCCATTTTATCAATGGGGTCTAGATTTAATAGGAAATATTTATCCATCATCTTCAAATGGTCATAAATTCATCATCACAACAATGGAGTACTTTACCAAATGGGTGGAAGCTGTACCTTTATTAACTGCAACTAGCAAATAGATATCCTTGTTTATCCTAAACCACATAATATTTAGATATGGTGTACCTCATGCCATTATAATGGATAATGCAAATCACTTCAAAAACAAGGACCTAAAGGAGTTATGTACAAAATTTCACATGATCCATCACTCATCTTCAATCTATTACCCCCAAGGCAATGGACAAGCTGAAGCAATGAAAAAAAAATCTTGAAGATATTGAAGAGAACGGTGGAAAATTGAGGTAGAGATTGGCACATAAAAATGAACCTGACCTTATGGGCTTATAGGACAAGCATCAAGATGCCAACATGAGCTACACCCTTTTACTTAGTCTTTAGAACATAAGAAGTTTTACCTTTGGCAATAGAACGTCCATCCTTAAGGGTATCACTTCATGGTTTGATAAGTGACGAAGATTATAGAGTTTCTAGATTACATGACCTATAATTTATAGATGAGAAACAAAAACAAGCATTTGATCATCTAAAGGTGTATCAAAATAGAATGCCAAGGACTTATAACAAGCACACCAAGTCAAGAACATTTTAAATAGGTGACCTAGTTTTGCAAGAGAATCCCAAGAACAAATAAGAAAGGGAAAAGAAAGGAAAATGGGAAGAAAATTGGTTAGGACCTTTTGTTATCACCTCATCTTTTGAAAATTGGGACCAACACCTAGAAGTTTGCTCTTTGTGATGGAGAAGGGCTACAAGAACCTATCAACAACATTCATCTAAAGAGGTTCTATACATGAGATAGATGAAAGAGTATAAAGAGTATCATAAAATTAGATGAGAAAGAATCATATTTATTGTACATAGTCAAAAGAGATCTTGAAAATACCAAAAACATTGAAAAGAAGAAAAGAGTAAAAAAATTGGAAAAGCAAAAAAGATCAAAAATAGTGAAAAATTGAGCATGAGGAAAGCAAAAACATTTAGAAATGATCCTCAAAAGATGTTTTCTTTGTGAAAAGCTAGAAAATAGGTGCCTTGATGATATGAAAAAAAAAAATTAAAAAAAAATACAAAAAAATTGAAAAAGAGAAAAGTATCGTGGTGAAAATGTAGAAAATAGGCACCTTGGTAGCAAAAAAAGAAAGAAAGAGAAAAAGCTTTAAAAATAGAAAAAGAAAGCAAGATCCATTCAATTGGTGAAAATATGGTAAATAGACTCCATTGAAAGTCCAAGTCAGTCATATACCTAGTGGTCACATTGTAAATATTGCATTTGCCAACATTTGTGTATATTGCATAATAAAACACCACAGTTGCATTTGCAAGTACCTAAAGATTTTGGTCACCTAATCTACAAATTATCCTATTGATATTGTGGCGACCTCTCATGTAATTATGGTCAATTTTAGAGGTTTCCCTAAAATGCAAGTTATAAGTGGTTGAGATGCATAATGTATTGTAATGTTGATCATATACTATTTTGCTGGATAATAAGAAAGGAGAAGCTATGTAGTTGGATGTAGCCCAAGTTTTGGGTGAACCACACTAAATCTGTGTGTTATCTATGTTTAGATTGTTTTCTTCTTTTTTTTTCTGCATATAATTATTTATGTTAATATTGTTCCAGATCTGTCAACCCTAACATATCCTAAGTCCAACATTGTAATCATATCAAGCTGGGGGCAATCTACTCAAAAGGAGGAAGGATTCATTAAAAGAAAATTTTAATCAATCAATGAATCAAGTCATCAAAAGTACAAGTGAAAACACTCAATCAAATCTAAATTCCAATCCAATTTGAACCAAACACAAATTTGATTCGAGATCTCACACGACCTTATCTTTATCAGGATTAAAAAAATATGAAATGGATGGAACTATACTTGAAATATGGATTTGAAAAACATTGCAAATTTTTTCTAAGTGTTGACTTGATTGATGAAATCAAGACTTTCTAGCAAATCAATGAAAGTTTTTAAATGAGATAAGCTATGATGAAAGCATGATATTTTATGGATTTTTGAATGATTGCCTTAAGATCAAAGTGCTAAATCATGTATTATTTGTCTAAGGACGTGATCATCAAAGAATCATTGAGGACTTGTACATGGGATAAAACTGAGATCTCTTTTCTTTTACACAAAAGGATACCTTGGTTATTTTGATCTTCAATATCATAATACCAAAATCCACTTGCACGATAGAATCTAAAAAAAATAGTATTTGCACTCTCATGATTGGTTTCAATAAGTGATAGTCGTACCAAATAAGAGATGGGAAAGAAAAACAAGAGGTGCAAAAAGTATTCATATCATCATGGTTGAATTAGTGATGGTTGTACTAAAATCAAAATTCCAAAAAAATTCTCAATGATGATTATAAGCTCCAAATTTTTGAATAATGATAGTTAGTTACATACATCTTAGATTAAGTGCATTTAATGTTTTTATTGCCTTTCTTAGTTTATAATTGCAAGAGGGAAAGCTGACAAAAAAATAAAGGGGGTGTAGTGAAATAAAAAATCAAAAGGATCATCAAAAACTATGTGTGATCGAATGTGTTGGAAATCCAAGAAAAAAAAAAAAAGTGCATTTCATTAGTTCACTTGCATTTGATAGGTTCATTTAAAGCATTGCATCAAGTTGCATTAGATCATTGAAATCATCTTCATTAGATTCATTTTATCTTGCATTCATTTAAGCATTTTCATCATTCTCATTAGGTTTATTGCATAAGCTTCATTTACCTTCATCATTAGAATCATTTATATGTCATTTGCATTAGATTGCATACATCATTTAGATTCATTTACCATTTCATTTAGGTGCATTCACATTCAAATCATTAAGTGCATTAGATTCATTTCATTTAGATTGCATCATTTCTTTACAAAAGGAAATTATTCATTCAATGCATTTACCATTGTATTAGATCATAATCATTACATCATTATATCCATTACAACATTGCATTTCAAATAGATCATAATCATCATCATTAGGTGCATCTCATTTGAGTCATCTTAGAAACATTGCATCATACATAAATCCATTTACCATAAGCATTACATTGCATCATCATTCATATCATCGATAATCATTAAACATTACATAACCATATTACATCATCATTACATATCACTTCATTGCATCACATTGCTTTCATAAAAACCATTGACATACATCTTCATATATATTATTCATTAACTCCATCTAACATTCATATATCATTGCATCCATAAAAGCAAAGCATTAATCATTAGAATCCAAATCATCGCATTCATCCATCTATTCTATGTCATACATAAGACAACCATTTAAGCATTAATAGAACATATGCATACATATCAAAAACTGCATTCTAAAAAGCATAAAACAAAGCATATATGAGATAGAATCATTTAGATATGCATATCATGCTAAAACACCAGAAAAGGAGATCCAGCACATCATGACATCATATATAGTGAAATCTATCAAAATGGGCATCAGAGTTCATAACATCATCATGAAGTAAGAAACATATCAAAGTCCATCAAATGATCATAAAAGAAATATCTAGATAATCAATATCTATCAAAGTAAATCAAAGTACCAACATCAATAATATAGATCAAATCAAGAATGATATAATAAGAGTTCAATATCCTGATATCAATAAGAGAATGAGATCATATATCATCAAAGTATAAAACAACTTATAACATCTCAACTGATAGAGTCACCAACACCATCGGTAACATCAAGACCAAGAGAGCTATTTTCAGGATGACTCGAGCTCACTTGTAATCCCCGCTAACTCATCGCTGTCAAGAAAATCTACATCATCAAACTAAGCTGAGTAACTTACTGCTACATCACTTACATCTAAGTCTGAAGAGATATAACATCTGATGCTAAAGCTGGGGCAGGAGCATGGTCTACAGAAGTTTTTGGTGGAGGTATGGATGAAGAAGGCATCAAAGAAGATGGAACTGATAATGATGGAATAAAACTTGAAGAAGAAGGACGTGAGGAAGAAGATGGCATCGAAGCAGAAGCAGGTTCCTGAACCTATGGGGTAATCGACAGTATAACCTACTAAGTAGGAGGACTATGTGCCTAATATAATAAAACCTGAGCCACTTGTGCCTCAACCTCTCTATGACATCTAGCTCTATGCCGACCATGTCTCATGGCTGGATCCCTAGCAACCTGATGTAGCACTCTATCCACACCACCTCTACCCTAACCACCCACAAGAGGAATATGAGTAGCAACAATCACTGGAATATAAACTCTACCTTCTCTGGCTACTTGACAACCATGTTTTCCATGCCTTGCTTGAATCCACCATCTCCACCATCCACCGCATCACCACTGCCACCATCTGATAGCTCATCAATCCCAGGAACTCTCTCAGTAGGATTAGTAAATCATGGAAATAGATACTGATGCAACCACTCACCATAATCCTTTGTGATCCCACCATCCATTACATGATCTATCATTGACCAAGGTAGATATCCAAGGTCTTAGATCTCTTGAACTGTTGTGCTATAATCTACACAAGGACCCCATAACAATCTCTCTACCTACACTCAAGCATACATCACTAATCCCTGTGGCATACCTTGTCCATGCCCATACTGATGCAATACTCATCTAAAGAAGAATCTCTCAATAACATAAGTGGAATGCCCAATCATCAATCGAGGGAAAAGCATATAAGGTATCTCAAAATCATCCTCGGGCCAAGCTACGCAACCAATATTTGGCCTCCATACTATAGTATCCATGTCATCAATGACATGATGCCAATAATCTAGCTTACCCATATGGGTCTGAATAACCATAACCTCATGCATCCAGGTGAATGGCCAACCTAGAGCTTTCTATCGCACTAGAATAGGATGTGTCACTGGGATGTGCTCCCAAGTCCAAAGCTATAACAAAATCACTCCTATAGTAAGCATAGAGGATCATCTATAAACCACTGTATGTAGCTCATGATACAACTAAACTAATACACATGAACCCAAATTAAATCTCTGAGGATACACCATCAAGTCCTCCAAGATAGGACCCCATTCAACTGTGAATCCATGATCACGTTTGCCAGGCAGAAGGAAGCCACCAATCAGAGTACCTAGAACTGCTAGAAGCACCAGAAAAGAAAGGAACTTGGCCCACTGAATATGATAACCTCCAATGGTATGATTGAAAAAACCTTTCGACATGGAAAACCATCATAAATAGAATTGTAATAAACTAACTCACCTCTAGTTGGCAAGTGAAGGATGCGATACACATCCTCCAGAGTAATAGTCAGCTCACCCATCGGCAAATGGAAAGTATTATGGTCTAAGTGCTATCGCTCAACCATAGCGGTAATCAGACCCTAATTCATTCAGAATCAAGGAAGAGCTAAAAGGAAAGAAAGACCACATAGACTGATATGTCTATGATCAACCACACTCAGGTCCAGGATCATGCTCATAGATAAAGGATATGAACCACAGATGCCCAATGACTTGAGCACCTCTTGCAAAAAGCAAGTTCAATCAAATTAGTTTTTGAAATTAGTTATCACTTGGATTTTCCTAAGTCAATCAAACATTTAAAAATATCAAACCACAATCATTTTTCATGCTTCTACTCAGATAAAACAAAAAATTCATCATCACCCATCATCTAAATCTAGATTGACGATCCAACATTCAACTTATGACTGACTCATACTGACATCTTATGATTCGCTATAACATCAAGTTCGTTACCTTAACCAATCAATTGATTGACAATGTTGAATAGGTTGAAAGATGACTAAGTTAATTTAAAATATTTCCTAAAAGGGTGAAAGTGCTATTTCAGGCTTTAAAAGTGCTAAAATGCAAATGCGTTGTTTAAAAGAGTAAATGCACTACTTAGTAGCTTAAAAGTGTCATTTCAAGAAAATGCGCTAAAGAATTTGAAAGCACTCTTTTATAATTCAAAAGCACTATTCTAGTAAGCAAAAGTGCAATCAACATCAAAAGCGCTATTTGAAAAGGAAAAAATGGTTTAGGGCCAAAAACAGGCATGTAAATGAGCTATTTTGAAGCGCGACAGCACTGGTTAAATACGCAGAAGCATTATTTCAAGGATAAAAGTGATGTTTAAATTTGAAAAAGTGCTATTTAGAAATTAAAAAGGAAAAACAGAGAGTTTTGCTAAGAAAAATTTGGATTTCTGGAAATTAAATGCATGAATCGACAAAATGACAAAGTTCAGGTACTCACCAGAGGTCCGTAGTTCAGTGGCTACTGATACCACCGACCACACTTGAATCTATGCTCGCGAATTGGGATAAACATCATCAGAAATTCAAAAGAAGTCAGAGCTCAAAAGTCAAAGAGTAAAAGTGAAAATGAATAGTAAATTGCCTTTTTTTAACCCCTTTATATAGGCCCTTTTGACCTAAAAAGGGTATCTTTGACCTAAAAAGGGAATCTTTCACCAGAGGGGGCTCGAGGACCCAATTTTTCATCAAACCTACCAAATCAAGGGCATTTGTAATAAAAAAGATGCAAAAAAATTATCAGAAATGAAATCAAAATTCGTTATAAATTAACCTAATCAACACAAATTGACCTAAATAGTCAAAATTTTCAAACATCTATCAAATTTCATTTCATTTTCGAGGGGGCATACCATCGGATAATCAAATCAACAATAACATCATCAAATCAAGAGAACGACCATCAAATCAAAGCGTAATCTTTTATCAAGAAAGTTTTTGCTAATCAATCAAAAGCGGCATCAAACATCGAATCAGATCAAATTAGGTATCACATCATCAATCTAACATCAGATCGACCATCGACGACTTCAAATAAATCAAAATGATCATCAATATTTGTATCGAACATCATCAATATCTACATCTTCTATCAGTCATCAAGATCAACCATCGACAGAATCAAGACTTTCATCAAGCTAAATCAAGACATTCTTTGAATTGACATGCTTCGCATGTCAACTCAAAGAGGGGCATTTGTAATCACCAAAAAGTGGATAGGATCATTCAAGTGATTAATCAAGGAAAAATAAAGGCAATTAAATGAAAACAAGCATTTGGCCAATCAAAATTAAAATCAAGTCTTAATTCAATATAATGAAAAATCTAAAGCCAAAAGATCATTTAAAACCTATTAAATGAAGTGAAATTAAATCAACATGCAATTAATCCAATTAATTGTATAGTTTGAATTAAATCAAATTAACCCATTTAAGGGGTGCACATGGCTAAATAAATGAATTAAAATCAATTGATTAAATCCTAATTTCTCTCAACAACCAAATTCGAGGAAAAAGCCTCAACCAATGGGATTTAAGGAAACACATTCACATGGATCAAGCCAAATTCAATCTCAATCAGCCAAAGTGAAAGAGCATTTTGTCCACTCATCTTGTCTACTTGTCCCAAGCTTTGAGGACACAATATTTAAATTATCTTCAAAGGGTGGAACCAAAGACTCAACTAAAGCTTAATCATGATCAACTCTACTACACCCCCTCTCCTTACATAAATCTATAAAAGGAAGGCTAAAATAAATCAATTGATATCCACAAATCTGAGAATTGCATCTAACCTCTTGAGAATTATAGCTAGAAAGGTAATTTAGAAGTTAATTTGAGCATTTCTATTTGGAATTGAATTAATTAGCTTATCTTATCATATTTTCTCATTCTAGGACCGTCATTAATGGAGGCTTGCTGAGAGCTTCACATTAACACTCTTAGTTAGAGAGCCATAGGATGCTTAATTGTTCATTCATTTGCTGAATCACTAGTAGAATTTGGCAAATAAATGACTAAATAAATGACCAATTTGGTCATTGGGTAAAATCACAACTAAAGTGACTAAATAAATGACCAATTTGGTCATCGAGTAAAATGACTAAATAAATGACCAATTTGGTCATCGGGTAAAATGACCAAATAAATAGTTTGACGGGTTTTTCCTTTTTGGTTCCACAATTTCATTCATTTTATTGTGAGAGCATGTTTTCATCAAACAAATTTTCAGTCATGGTTTACTATTTTGAATTGGTTTCTCATCTCATGTCTAAAAACATATTTGACTTGCATCTAATATTAGATCTTCAAATCAAATTAGATTTTGGTTGCACGCATTGAAATATTTAACCCTTAAACCCATTACCTATTTTTTGCTTTAAAGTGTGTGTGTGTGTGTGTGTGTGTGTGTGTGTGTGTGTGTGTGTGTGTATGTGTGTGTGTGTGTGTGTGTGTGTTGTGTGTTGTGTGTGTGTTGTGTGTGTGTGTGTGTGTGTGTATATATATATATATATATATAATATATATATATAAGAATAAATAAAAAACACAAAATAAAAGAGGAAGAAACCTAAATAATAAGACCAATCTGCAAACAAGAAATAAAATATAAATATTTTTGGTTTGATTGGTCTTATAATTTTAGGTTGTTTCCTCTTTTATTTTGAATTTGTTTTATGTTTTTATTCATTTTTTATATGCATGTGTGTAAACAAAACAAAAAGATACACACAACGCACACACATGTGAATGTATGAATATACTGTGAAATATAAATATATAAACTAATGTAAACACCAAACCAAAACATAAAAGAAAATGCAATGATATGACAATTAAGACGATTGTATACAATAGTTGTTATAGATAAATTTGCACACCACACATCCTAAATTATACATTAGATATTGATGATCTTTTTTTTGTTGTCTCCATATGCGATTTAAATATATACTATCCTTATCAAAATTCTTAATATTTTAATGTGAAAGAGTTTTAGATCTAGAGACTTTCCTCAATATAGATAGGTAAATAGTTAGGTAGTGAAACTATTACCAAAGACTAGAAGCACACAATTTGTACATTATGTGACAGTGGACATTGGTCCATTAAGAAGACTCTAGAGACGTGACTCTAAATGTGATTTTATGTCTCATGGACACCCCTACATAATGAATTACATAGATTTACTTTCATGATTCAAAATTTTCTTTTGATCATGTTTGAAAGGATGCATACTTGATTTGAAACTATCAACCATTAAGATTTATTGCATAAACATTATTCTCTAAAACATTTTCATTATGAGTCATTTATTTCATAAATGCTTTATATTGTCTTAGTTTTGTTTATATTTTTTTTTCTACGTTATAAAGAGGGTTTATGTGTTAGAGGAAACTCTTTGATTTATAGGGTTTCAAAAGTGTATTTTATATGTTAAAGAGATTTTTCATTTGTTTCAAATCTTAAATACTTCAACATTCAAGATTTAAAAGTATCAATTTGTTGAAACTAAGAGTCAGAAGAAGAAATCACACGACCTTTTAGAATAGGAGAGAGATTCGAGTTTCACTATTGATAAAGCTTTATTGTTCCAAGCCCCAACTCTAGTCAAGACTTATTACACAAGCGACTAATTTAATTTTCTTAAGAAAAAATATTATAACATCTCAAATATTTATAAAATTGTCATTTTAAATTTAAAATTTAAACTAATTTCATTGCTTAAATAAAAAATGAAGGAAAAAATTTCATGCATTATAAATTAAAAATTAAACTAATCGAATTGTCTTATAATATATATTAAAATATATATATATATATATATATTATATATATAAATATAATATATATATAATATATATATATATATATATATATATATAGTATATATGTATATTTATATATATATATATTATATATATGTATATAGTATATATATATATTATAATATATATATATATACATATATATATATATATATATATATATAAT